>JABWDY010002404.1:5085-16169 GCA_013358455.1 Thalictrum thalictroides | reverse complement strand
CCCATGTTCTTCTTTAGCTCTGCTCACCCACGTTGTGTCATATGAACTGGAAGTGTATGTGTTAATGGTGTATTCTATAGCAAGGACCCATGGTTCTGTTTTGATTGCTATTTTATATTTCTGACACTAACAATTATAACCCAACCTACATTCTTGTGATTGCAGGCAACTTCTTTTCAACCACAAATGCGACAAGATGTCTATATTGGGAGATGGCGAAAAGTTGGCATGCTTCGGTCAGTGAGTGGTACAACTCCTCCAATGAAAACATACACAGATTTGCCACTACATTTTGAGAAAGGTGAAATTGGTTTTGGGGTTGGTTTTGAGCCATCTTTTACCGATATAAGCTTTGCCTTCACTGTGGCTCTCCGTAGAGCTAATCTTAGCTTAAGAAATGCTGATTCCACTGTAGCACCACCACCAAAAAAAGAGCGTAGCTTACCATGGTGGGATGAAGTAAGAAATTATATTCATGGAAAGATTAGTCTGTACTTTGGTGCGACAAGATGGAACATTCTTGGGACTACCGATCCCTACGAAAAAGTTGAAAAACTTCAAATAGTCTCTGGGTACATGAATCTCCAGCAGTCGGATGGTCGTGTTTCCGTTTCTGCCAAAGACTTCAACATTTTCTTGAGCAGTTTAGAGAGTTTAGTAAACAATTGCAGTTTAAAACCTCCTAATGGTGTGTCTGGTGCTTTTCTGGTAGCTCCTTCTTTTAGTCTTGAAGTTAACATGGACTGGGAATGTGAATCTGGAAATCCTCTTAACCACTATTTATATTCACTTCCAGTTGAAGGGAAACCTCGTGAAAAAGTTTATGATCCCTTCAGATCGACTTCACTTTCTCTGCGCTGGAATTTTTCTCTTAGACCTTTCCTTCCTCAATGTGACAATCAATCTCCATCCTCAGCTGTAGGTGTACAGACAGTCTTGGATGATGTTGTCTATCCTTCTCCGTACAGAGAAAATGTTTCAATAAATTCTCCTACTTTAAATGTTGGAGCTCATGATTTGGCTTGGCTTAACAAATTTTGGAACCTTAACTACATCCCCCCTCACAAACTCCGTTCCTTTTCTCGGTGGCCACGTTTTGGGGTCCCAAGAGTTGCTAGATCCGGAAACTTGTCACTTGACAAGGTGATGACGGAATTTATGCTCCGTGTTGATGCAATGCCTACTTGGTTGAAATATATGCCTTTAGATGATGATGATCCTGCCAGTGGATTGATATTCAAAACGGCAAGGTTGAAATATGAAATGTGTTACGGTCGAGGCAGGCAAAAGTATACGTTTGAATGTAGACGTGATCCTCTTGATCTTGTTTATCAGGGTCTTGACCTCCACATGCTTAAGGTATATATCAATAGAGATTTCTGCACATGTGTCGCTAAAGAAGTTCAAGTTGGAAGTAAAAGTTTGCAATCTGTGTCAACAGATAAAGTTAGCAATGAAAAGTGCAACTATAAGAGTGGTTGCACAGAGAAGCATCGCGATGATGGATTTTTGTTGTCTTCTGACTATTTTACAATCAGAAGACAGGCTCCTAAAGCTGATCCCACAAGATTATTAGCTTGGCAAGAAGCAGGGAAAAGAAATCTTGAGATGACATATGTTAGATCAGAGTTTGAAAATGGGAGTGATAGCGATGACCATACACGATCTGACCCGAGTGATGACGATGGATTCAATGTGGTGATAGCTGATAACTGTCAGCGTGTTTTTGTGTATGGCCTTAAGCTGTTGTGGACTATTGAAAATAGAGACGCTGTTTGGTCTTTTGTTGGTGGAATATCAAAAGCATTTGAACCTTCCAAACCTTCACCATCAAGGCAGTATGCGCAGAGGAAGTTGCTAGAGAACCAGGTTATGGATGGAGCTGAAACACTTCAAGATGATACCAATCAGCCATTAGCTCCAATCTCTGAAGGTGCAAGTTCCCCATCTCCACATCATGTGGATACTCTAGGACTTGCATCTGCATCAGCACCAAAAACTGAAAATTTGTCTTCTAATACAGTTGGTAAGTCTTAATCATACTCTGTTTAGTTCAGAGATGTTAGTTTGTGGGATTATATATTCTTATATGACTCTTAACAGCCATCATAGTTTTTCTTTTTTATTGAATATTTGCTAATTTAAGTTTATCAGAATGTCTTCAGTAATTGATCATCAAGTACTTCATTTGAAAATCATTATCAAAAGACTATGATGTTGGTATTATATGCCATTGTATTTGAGGCACATTTGTTTACCTTTTCATCAGCACTGAATGAAAATGTGGATGATTTGGAAGAGGAGGGAACTCGCCATTTCATGGTGAATGTAATTCAACCACAGTTCAATCTTCATTCGGAGGAAGCTAATGTGAGGGTTCTCTTTCTCTCATGATATTTATGATGATATATTATTTTATATCTTATACAAAGTTTGTATTATCTTGAAATTTCACTGTCTTAATTATCTCAAAGTAGTTGTTTATTGCTTATGACGATGTCTTGTTGAAAGTATGTGATATGGAATAGTTTTCAGAAAATGTGAGAGCGTCATTCTTGATCCATATTGACCATATGGATATCTGCTATGAATAACTGTCGTTAGGGGATGTGGTCACATGAACATATCAACTATCTCAAATTGTTAATATACACTTCTCATTAGCTGTTTATGTGTTTACAGCTTTTTATTATGCATTTGAATTAATTATCTTTGATGAAGTGAAACTATTTTTATAATTTAACTGTTTGACTGTACACCAGGGAAGGTTTCTCCTTGCTGCAGCCAGTGGTCGTGTCTTAGCTCGTTCATTTCATTCAGTTCTTCATGTTGGTTTTGAGATGATTGAACAAGCGCTTGGTACGGGAAGCATACATGTCCCGGAATCTGAGCCCGAAATGACATGGAAACGTGCAGAGTTCTCTGTGATGCTGGAGCATGTTCAAGCTCATGTTGCACCTACTGATGTTGATCCAGGGGCTGGTCTTCAGTGGCTACCAAAAATCCTTCGGAGTTCTCCGAAAGTAAAGCGTACAGGTGCTCTTCTTGAAAGAGTATTTATGCCTTGTACAATGTACTTTCGGTATACACGACACAAAGGTGGAACTGCAGATTTGAAGGTTTGATCTAGCTGCTCTAATTTTTTAATTTAGGCTTATTTCTGACAAGTGATTAGAATCTAAGTTCTTGAACTTTCCATTTTGATATTCTCTTGTTATATCTCCTGATGCAGGTTAAGCCATTAAAGGAACTTACTTTCAATTCCCCCAATATAACTGCAACTATGACCTCTCGTCAGTTTCAGGTTATGCTGGATGTCTTAAGCAACCTGCTCTTTGCACGGCTACCGAAGTGAGCATAAGCATTCTTTCATTCTTTCTTATTTATTGATTTTCTTTATACTATATAGAAAGTATTTGTTCCAAGTCCCTACTCTCTGCCTTTCGAGTCGTGAAATTCCTTTTTTTTGTCTTTTAGTGGGAGCAATACTCAGGATAACTAGCTTAATATAACAATCTACTGTAAATTTCAAATTTCTAAAACAGACAGTTTGCAATAGATGTGTCACCATTGAGTTAGAATTTAGAGGTATGTGGAGGATGAATTATTCAGCAGAGGATAGTGCTCAGGTTTGAAACAATATCAAAACTTGAAACGTAATAATTAAACATTTTTAATAAAAGATGACATTGTGGTAAAGGAAATAACACTCGATCCAATAAATACAATGAAGCATTAGGCCAAAATGACCTTTCCCCTTCTAATGGGTCCTCAAACCTCAGTATCTTTATGATGGGGATACAAAATATTGTATTGTGCTCTGTAATTTGTTTGGATTCTTTCACAATAAAGCTTAGTTTTTGGGAAGGAGCTATCTACACTATAGAAATGAGTTATACTTATTTATAACTTTTATATAGATATATGTAAACTGTCCACTTTGTGAATTGTAATTCATTTGTCTCATATATGTGAAGTAATTGTTTCTTACACTTTGGATGGCGTTTGGTTGGATGGTATATTAGATCCCCTATTCAATTAGCATTTATTGTACGCTGTAGTGACTTCTTACTAGTGAAATTCTCTTTCATAAACTATTGTGACTCAGGCCTCGAAAAAGTAGCTTGTCATATGATGCTGAAAATGATGAAGACATTGAAGAAGAGGCGGATGAGGTGGTTCCTGATGGCGTTGAAGAAGTAGAGCTTGCAAGAATTAGCCTTGAACAGACAGAACGAGAACGGAAGTTAGTACTTGATGACATCCGGAACCTGTCTACTAGTTGTGACAGTTCTGGAGAAATCTTCCTATCTCCAGAAAGCAATGAAAATTTGTGGATGACAGCTGGTGGAAGGTCTATACTGGTGAGAGATTAAAAAAAATGGTTCTGTATTGATTTTTATATATCACAGTACTTGCTTTAGGGAATTAGCCTACTGTCATCCTATTACAACTATATTTGAATTAACCACCTACAGTACAATACCATAAACTTGGAACACTATCTCACACGATTGGACACTATGAAATAGATACTCTTGTTCTTCCCTTAAAAACTCTGCTCCATAATGTTGCAAAAGTTGCTATCTTTTAACTTTTAAGCCATCTGCAAAAGGTGACATCCATGAAAGAGATTCATCTCCAAGCGTTGAGCTATTCATGAGGTTAATAAGATGCTCTCACTCTCTCAGACAGTTAGAATTATACTGAAATAAAATAAAGAAATATGTTTGAATAGTCAATACCTTGTCATGACAGGTCTTAAATCATGTTTCCATTAGAGGAATGTTATGAAGATGTCATCGTGGTCAAGAGTGGAGCATGAATCCCGAATTTGTTATATTTGTTTTTTTCTTAGATTTTTGTGCTTTTAGTTCTGTTAGTGTTGCCAAACAGTGGGTCAAATGTCCTCTATTTTTTCCTTTGTAGGGGGCAGTAGAAAAACAGCGTTTCATATCTCCATATTTTAGCTTAACATTTCTCTTTGATGTTCTGTAGCCATTAATATTCTCTAATCTAAAAATTGATTTTCTTTAGGTGCAAGAACTGAAGAAAGAGTTGGCAAACACCCAAAAATCGAGGAAAGCTGCATCTGCATCATTGAGGACTGCTCTGCAGAAAGCAGCACAGCTTCGGCTTATGGAGAAGGAGAAAAACAAAAGCCCGTCCTATGCTATGCGTATTTCATTGAGAATTAACAAAGTGGTGTGGGGCATGCTTGCAGATGGTAAATCTTTTGCTGAAGCCGAGATAAATAACATGGTAAGTATAAGGCATTTCAGAGGTTCTTAGAAATTATTTAAAGAATAGTGTGTGTGATACAGGTGTTATGTTTGTGACTTTGTCTAGTAGTGTATGTATAGTGAGTTGTGCCGTGCTTTCAGGAATTTCGTAAGCTCACTGTATTTCTAGTTATTTTAGATTGAGTTTATGTTTTTGTAGGAGCATCACAAGTTATACTGATATAGTTCCATTCCACACTATTTCTTAAGCTAAACTCTCTATTGAGATTTTCGCAACATTCAATTTATCACGGTTGTCTTTGCAGATTTATGATTTTGATCGTGATTACAAGGATGTCGGTGTTGCTAAGCTTACAACTAAGGCATTTGTTGTGAGAAACTGTCTTCCCAATGCCAAGTCTGATATGCTATTATCAGCTTGGAATCCTCCTTCTGAGTGGGGCAAGTAAGTATCTGTGTCTTTCTTATTTGCATGCTTATTTGTATTGCACTACCTGGCTGTTAAGCTTTTGGCTTATCAAGTATTTGGTATTTATGGTATTACTCCGGCCTATAAGCACTGTATTTGGTTGTCATTAAAAACCTAATTTGGCTCATTTTGATTACACAATTCTGAAATCTAATTTGAATTGAAAAAAGGGTGGCATTCTATTCTTCCTATGGACCTGAGAAACATGTAGCTGTAAGAATCTAATGTTCTTGCTCACCTTCTACATTGAACCCAAAAGATAGCAGCTCTCTTTCATTTTAGTTGTTATCTTTGTTTGACATCATAAAAAAATCTTCTCCTAAATTTACTCTGAACGAAATTGCATTTTTATTTCAGTAAATAATAATAGAATTACAGGTGAAAGATATGGTTTGGGTGGTATTATGGTTTGGGTGGTATTATGGTAAAGGTGTTGTATATTTCTGTTCCCTTTCCACAGTAAAATTACGAAGGCTGGGGAATTAATCTTAAATGACACATATTGCTGTTACTTCAAAAGCCAAGTTATGGTGCCAATTTTTGACCTGGGACACTTTCCTAATTACGCTTAAGCAGTAAACCATTGTTCATAAAATCATTTCTGTATAATATGTCTCTCCTATATCACTGAAGCTCTACTTGGTTGAAATATCCAATTCCAAATGACTATCATTCTTTAATGTTCTCACATCTCTAAGTTGACGGAATTGCATCCTTTTATATATCTTTTTCTTATTGCATTTATGGCGAAGTTGTGATTCCTTCTCTTTCTCTTGTATTTTTCCCCCTCATAATCTTGGTCTCTAAGCACTTGATCGCATCATCACAAAGTGGTTTTATATCAATAAGAAACATTATCGTGTGCTATATCTCATTGTTTTTCCCTTTTTAGAGTTAAGCTGGTCTGTCACATTGGTGTCTAGAACTAAAAGATATAATATAAAAAAAAAATGAGGCATTTTATTTTTGTTGCTTTAATATTTCTTACTATTTGGTTGCAGAACTGTTATGCTTCGTGTAGATGCAAAGCAAGGCGCTCCAAAAGATGGAAACTCTCCTCTTGAGCTTTTCCAGGTCTTCAAGTTATTTCATTGCATGTAAATTGTTTATTTTTTTTTCCTTAGTTATTAATACAGATATCTTTCATCTTTGAGGCACTGCCTTGGTAGCGTATTCTGGCTTCCATAAAATAGAGAAAATATACTTTTAGATGACCATAAAAAATGTCTTGACACGAACAAGATTTAACTGTTTTGATTAAAAATCTATGTTTAGCATGCCCAAGCACAATGCATGAAAGAAGATAAGTACTTTTTATGTATATCGATGACTTGGTTTCTGACACTGACAGTAATACATGATGCACTAGATGATTAAACTGAGACATGTTTACAGTTTGCTACATTTTTGGAGCTAACTATGCACCTGAGCCACCTAGGCACGAGTGAGCCTCAAAGACCGAGGGATAGCTTACCTTTGGGCCTTCTAGTCGCGCGTTGGACTGCATATGGTTTACTTTAAAAACCTACTATGTAGTAATGCAATTGCAAGGGGAGATGAGTGGTGTGAGGCCAAATAATATTTTTATGTTGGTGTGATCAAGAATCTAAGCCATTATGTAGAATCAGATCATTTGCAAGGTTGTATCTTTGCTCAAATTGACATCTTGGAGCCGTTGGCAACAAAAAAGACCCAGTGTTTAAGTGTGCTGTGAAGATGCCACAGAAATGACAGAGGATAGCTGTGGTCAAAAATCAAAATACTCGGGTCAAACAAGGAAATATGGCCTGGAGGACCACAATAGGCCTAGACAAGCCTGCCTGAGGCACCCATCCTGCACCTGATGGCCTCCTGCGCACCCTGGTCCGTGGCTAGTCCACTACGGTAACGTTGGCAAGCATAGAGCTCCATGTGGCAAGAGCTTACTTGAGTTTTTTCGCCAGCATTTCAAAATAAACCCTTGCACATTCCCCTCATTAAAGCCTACACTCTTTGGTCGTAGAAAACAGAAACTTAGCTTGTAGTTAATCTACTGTTGCCTGTGAAATTTTCATTGTCATAAAATCAGGATAAAAAAAATGCTGAGATTCGGTGTTTGAGGATATTACAGTTGAGCATATAGATTTTCTTGTAGCATTGAGAACTAGTTTGGTGATTTATTGTTGTTTGCATAACAATATAGATTTGCTTGTAGCAATTCAAAATAAACCCTTGCACATGCCCCTCATTAAAGCTTACACTCTTTGGTCGTAGAAAACAGAAACTTAGCTTGTAGTTAATCTACTGTGGCCTGTGTAATTTTCATTGTCATAAAACATGGATAAAACAAATGCTGGGATTCAATGTTTGAGGATATTACAGTTGATGCTTGTAGCATCTAGAACTATTTTGGTGATTTATTGTTGTTTGCATAACATAGTACTCCCTGTCCTCGTAACTATCGCAGGTAGTGATTCACCCACTGAAGATACATTTGACCGAAACAATGTACAGAATGATGTGGGAATATTTTTTCCCTGAAGAAGAACAAGATTCACAACGGCGACAGGCAAGCTCCAATTTGGATTATTAGTTGAGATGTGGGGCATTGCTTTATTTATGTAACAATCATTGACTGCCTATTGTAAATACAGGAAGTTTGGAAGGTATCAACTACTGCTGGTTCAAAACGTGTTAAAAAGGGTGCTTCTGTCCATGAAATAGTGCCATCAGGCAATCATTTATCAAGAGAAGTTGATGTTCTATCCAAACCGAGTTCTTCTGCAGCACCATTGATTAGTGCCATCTCTAGCCAGTCTTCAGCTCATGGAGATGCTTCTCAAGTAGGTTTCTTAAAGCTATTCTACTCAACGTTAGTTATTTGCCCGTTTTTTGTTTAATCAATATAGTTACCAGGGATTCAATTAACTAAATCTAGCTGGTAGATCTGAAAACCTTTCAGTAGCTTATACATAACTGTGTCCTAATCTGTAAACCTCCTTGGCCAAAGTTGAAATATTTGCGTAGGATTGTGCTGAAGATATTTGTTGGATTCTGCCGATGGTTAAATTGTATCAGTTGTGGCTTTCCCACTTCTTTGAAAATGGTCATCATTAAATTTATATTTCCGTGTACTGTAATTGCTTGCAGGCATCGAAGTTGCAAAACCTAAAAGCAAATATTGTTTGTGGTTCAACACCTGAGCTTAGGCGCACATCTTCATTTGATAGAACATGGGAAGAGAATGTTGCCGAGACTGTGGCTAATGAACTTGTTTTGCATGTTCACTCATCAAGTATCTCTTCTACAAAAAGTGGCCCTCTAATGTCAACTCTTGAGCATCAAGAGGATTCTTCAAAAAATAAACTGAAGGACTCGAAGACAATTAAATCAGGTCGTCCTTCCCATGAAGATAAGAAGGTCGGAAAATCGAATGATGAGAAAAGAGCAAGGGCACGAAAGATGAGGGAATTTCACAACATCAAGATAAGTCAGGTTGTTCATATTAATGGTCATATACAGTAGGTGCTGTTTCCATATTAATTATCAAATATTTTACACAATCAGAAATTTACACTTTGGGTATTCCTTTTTTTTTTATCCTATAGGTAGAATTGCTGGTTACTTACGAGGGGTCAAGGTTTGCTGTTAGTGATCTGAGGTTGCTGATGGATTCATTTCATCGTGTTGAATTCACTGGCACCTGGAGGAGACTGTTTTCCCGAGTTAAGAAGCATATAATTTGGGGTGTCCTGAAATCTGTGACAGGAATGCAGGCAAATACGTTATATTTGACATTTGATATTTGGTGATTGCTCATTTTAACTCATTAGAACTCCCATTTCTGATTTCATAATGGCCACTATTTGTTTTGTATAGGGTAAGAAGTTTAAAGATAAAGCTCACAGTCAAAGGGAGCCCAGTGGAAACGGTATTCCTGAAGGCGATCTCAATTTCAGCGACAGTGATGATGAACAGGCAGGAAAATCTGATCAGTTCCCTATAACTTTCCTCAAGCGGCCAAGTGATGGAGCAGGTGATGGATTTGTTACATCTATAAGGGGTCTTTTCAATTCACAGCGTCGCAAAGCGAAGGCATTCGTCTTGAGAACTATGAGAGGTGATGCAGAGAGTGAATTTCATGGTGAGTGGAGTGACAGTGATGCTGAGTTCTCTCCCTTTGCGAGGCAACTGACAATAACAAAAGCCAGGAGGCTTATTAGGCGACACACAAAGAAATTTCGATCACGAGGACAAAAAGGTTCTATACTTAAACTTTATTGCAGTTTTTCCTATGATATTGGTGTGTGCTCTTTTTTCGTTCCTATTACAGTTTCTTCTTTTTTAGAAGAAGGTAAACGAAAAAGATGGCCACTGTACTTCGTAATTATGGCTGGATTTGGTATATGCTGGTCAATAGTAGTCCATACTTAGGGCCTGTTCGGCAACAGGCCCAGAATGCATTATCTAACTTGTTGGAAGGTGAAAAGCGAAAAGGTAGTTCGGTAACCCAAAACAGAAGGAATTCTAATAAGTCAAATAATACATTTTTCCATAAGTTTTAATTTTAGCTTTTCGAAACAGCGACTTTGTTCAAAAGGAATTTCCAACTTATGATTGTTTGACGAACGGGCCCTTAGTAAAAACTTCACGTTTTTTAGGTTTTCATTATTTTGGTGGTCTCACTCTAAGTAACCAAAGTATAAAATGAGAGCAAGAATGGGAGTTGTAGCATTAACTGCCTAAGCTGAAAAGTACATTCAAAGCATTCGTACTACCTATATTGCTGTATAAAATCAGTTGGTTTACTAATCTTCTTGAAACTTAATTTAATAGGCTTAGAAGCTTAACGATATGATTGAATTTCATTTAATGCATAGTATTACATCTTATAATGTGTGTTGACGCAAAACATTTTTAAAAGCCAAGAAATAATCTGTAATACAGTGGATAAAGTTGGCAGTAGTTTGCTTACCAGTATACCTCATACTACTTTTTAAAGGTTAATATTGTTGTAAAAGCTAGACTCTAAAATGGTACCAATTTTATTAGCACATGGAGGTGGGAGTGACATGTTCTGCATTAAATTCCTTAAAAGGTGAATAATTATATTACGATTTATGTGCAGCTATGATATTCCAAATCACTTTTACCCACAAGTACACGAGCTAGACAAACGTCTGCGATATGCCTGGTTTAATAGGCAGATCCGAAATTTCTAGGAATAAAAGCTTGGTTTTAAATTGCGATAGTGGAATCTACCCATTCGACTGACCAAACAACACACTCTTTGAATAGACACTGCTTTATGAACATAGAGAGTGCGCTCATTGTGTTTTGACACATTGCGCCAGAACACAATTAGAATATTGGAGTGGTATAGCAACCTCACG
>JABWDY010002381.1:7212-18085 GCA_013358455.1 Thalictrum thalictroides | reverse complement strand
TTAGAATATTTTTCGAATATTCAATGATATCCGACATAAAATTTCAGTTTTATATGTCGAAATCACAGATATATCCATTTTTAAGAGATCAGATAGCCGCATAAATTCGAGATTTTCAATAATAACTAAAATTATAAAACCAAAATTAATTAAGACATTAGAGAATATTGATTAGGCAAAAGGTAACATATGAGGAAATGGTCCTTTGGGAACAACAAATAAATTACAAAGTAGTATATATCCAAAGTAAACTAGGATTTCAACACATACATATAAAGTGACTATGTGGGGGGTGCGGCTTCAATGAAGAAATCCTAACATGAAATAATAACCAATCAATACTGGCAGAGAAACCATCATTCCGAATATCACTCTGAAAATAATAAGAGAATATGTATATTAGAAAGAAAGAACCAATGTCTTGATATTGATATTGATATTGAGGTGAGTGAAAATAAAACTTACGCAGTACTAAGCACATCTGCATGCAATCCATATTCTTTAGCGTATATAAAAGAAGTGATAGATTGTGGTAAAGCTGCTTGAATGATAGCAACACGTAATGTATCACCATGTAATCCTACCACAATACAACCTATTGCCATGGCAGCTGGTCCAGCAAAAAACCTTAGTACCATGCCAAATACAGTTAGGGTAGGGCCGCAAGCAATGAGATTTTTTTGTTGTGCCATAAAAAGTCCTGTGAAAGGTATTTGTAAAATCTTTCAAATTAATATTGATCTATATATCCTTCAAATAATCAATATAGCTAGCAATATATAATTAAGCTATCCTCACCCATACTAAACATTGCCGTGCCTGTCCCAGCTCTTGACATAATCAATATAGAACCCTCCATGATGCTTGGCATTTGAAGATGCCACCTGCAAATCATATATATCATTCAGAATATAATTAAACTAAATTAAGTTGCTCTAAGCTAACATATATACTAATTAATTAACTTATGCTAGTTATTAGTTATGTATCTTTGAACGATAGATGGCCTTTAACATACCTATTTGCGATTAATGCCCAGGTGATACCGACTATACTAGCGTAGGAATTGGGATTAAGAGCCAACTTTAACCACACAATCTTCATTAGAGACAAAAATGATGTTCTGGGAATCACCCTATTAGTCTCATTTCCTTCTACATCTTTTGTTGTTTCAAAAGATATCATATGGGAATCTGTTGATGTACTAGGTGTTGTCGATGCAATGTCGCTTCTTGTATTACGGAACTCTAACACGAACAAAAGAATCGTTAACCATATGATGGCTTGCACTATAGAAGCTTGCACAACAAGGTCCACTGCATTTGGGCCATACATGGCCTTTATTAATGGCACCCCTACAACTAGAGTATTTGTGAGAGTCGACAAGGAGAAGCTTGTTATGAACCAACTATAGCTTCCCTTGCTACTACACTTAGACCAGAAAACCAGTACTACCAAAATGATTAGTTTCGATATTGCATCTGCACCAATAAATAAGTAATTCATTTCAAAGGGATCGGCATGGGCAGTGAACTCAAAGGTGAAAAGAGGAAGAGTGAAGAAGGAGACAAGTTTGTTAATGGAATCACACTGCTCTGGTGTGAATATGCCCCACCACTTGACAGAACCATACCCTAAAAGAAGTGCGACATACAGAGGTGCCATTGCCACCACCACATTATAGACATCTTCCCACCCTATCATGATTAATTATTTCCTTTGTATGTGAAACCTTACAAGACAACTAGGTCCAAAAAAGAACGAACACTGGTGCACATTTGATTCAAGTTCAGAACACACACATATATATACAAGTAGAAGTAGCTAGAAGTAGAAGTAGATGGAAATACGTAATTTGTTTACGTACGTTATGTAAAAAATTCTATGCTGTGGAATAATCTCATCAAATAAAATGAGATGGTCGAGATTTGGTCGTGCATGCAACGTCAATGGATATGTTTCTTTCACCAGGCCAATTGTTGTATTATAGTTAACAATCTTTTTTGTTAAACATCTCTCTCCAGGTAGAATAAGGAATGAGGTCCAGCAAATTATTCCACCCACATTTGCAAGCTAAGGAAGGGTTTGTAGTATTACACAACAACAACATAGAAAAATAATGAGAGCATGCACTTGATTGGGTATAGAATAAATACCACATCTAATCTTAGAAAAATACATAAAATCTATTTATCTATATCCTGTTCCTCCAAAAACTCACTCCACTAACTATATATTATTCTTCCAGGTTGTTTGAATGTTAAGGGCTTGTATGTGATGAGAAATTTAAATATGCTGCTTGTCACTGACAAAGACAATTGGTTCAAAAATGCTCAAGCTATTGTTGGGGTTCCCTAGCTACTTCATTCCCTTTCCACAGGTTCTTATTAAGGCTAATCTTGTTTGGCATATTTTGTCTCTCAATGCTGTTAATGGTGCACGCGATATGCGATCAATTATATTCAAGCAGATGCCACAAAAATATCCATATACGGATCGATATTTATTTATACAGGTTTTTGTTGTTGTCGACATCCCCCACACCATGGCACATACATGCTTTTGGAGCATCACATCTTTATAAAATGCCACTCTTCTTTAATTTAACTCACTAATCGATATCCCATAGGATCGGACAAGGTTTTACATTGCCATTTGATAAATCAATTTGCTTAATTTCTAATTCTTGAAACAAAGTAGAGGTTATTAGTGCTTTTTAATCTAATTAAATTAAGCATGTTTTGTGTGTATGTGAGACATACTATCTTTTGCTTTTACCTCACATGACTGTTCATTCCATTACAATATATGTATAGTTTGTACTTTCAATAGAATTTTTTCCTAAAATTGCAGGATTTGCTAAGCATACACCAAACTTAAAGTCCCTAAAACAGAATTAACAAATTTGATATGGTGGTTGCCTTGTCATGGATATATATATATATTGATATCATTGTTCTTTTGTCTATAGCACTTTAACTAATTATCCAACGTCAAGCTTCCTATAATTAATACTTGATTGATTAACAAAAACGAACTGCTTTAATTTTAGGGTGGAATCAATACAAGTAGAGAGAGTTCTTATTTGCATGGCTACTATTATTGCACATGTAATAGTTTTAGAGGTCGAAAACACATTATCATCAGCATATTCTGCCAACCATACAAATCAATTAGCAGTAGTAATATGGATGGATTCCAGTTGATGAAAATGCTAAAGTGTATTTTGGTTTATGCATGATGAGTGATAACCAATGATTCATAAAGAGTGCTTAATTACTCTAGCAGAATATATACAAAATGCGCATACTTGAGGCCGCAGGCATTACTGGTGGAATAATTTCCTGCAGTTGTGAATGTAATATATCTGCCAGAAACCCTAACTATACTAACAGTAACAGTGTAGTTAATCTATTGAGGATGAGGACTACTATTAATAGATTCAATGTGGTGCCCTGGTAAATGTTAATGGTAGGGAAACGTCGAAAGGATGTGGTATGATGTGGATAGGAAAGCTAGAAAATGGCAGACATGCTAGAGTCTTAAAATTTTTGTTTTATGGTTTGGCAACCCTGTACCCACAAACTTGTATTGTCACAAAGTAGAACAGATTTGAGTGGATTAGTGTAGGGATTTGGTCTATCTGTCAGCCTTATCAACTCTATGAACTACCACCAAATCTGTTTCCTACCCCGCAAAGATTGGTAGAGAGAGGCTTAAGACTACATCATTATAATGTCTCAATCCAATTGCACTACAAAAGCAGCCATGACGAGCCCCAAAAGTCCATAAAATCACCTAGTTGACAACAACCAGTAAATTGGCAGCCATGAAGAGCACCAAAAGTCCATAAAACCACCTAGTTGACAACAACCAGTAAATTGTCCTGGTGCTTCAGGAATCAGGATCAAATAATAGCAGCATAATCTGTTAATATGTACTTAGACAAATTAAACCAACATTTCCTACTTGGGTTGCAGGTACTGTTTGATAATATAGTTATTAACATCTAGAATGTAACACTTAAATATTTCTGTGATGTGCTTTTTATTCCTGGAACCTCAATTATTGCATCACCCGACAGCAATTTTCACAGTCACAATCAACACTGAATCACTGATAGAAGAAGAAGTGAGTTCATTCTAAACCACTAATTCCAACAACAAACAATCTCGAGATATAAGAAAATGACGATTGTATTATATTCATTATATTGAGGAAGGGGATAATCTGAATTCAATTCACATTACACCAAGAAAATAAAACGGGACAAACTAAACCAGAGTTGCTTGTAACCCAGCCATGCTTCAATAATTTATGCAAAATATTTAACACGCAAGTCATTCCTTCAGGTTCAATCCCTTGCAAAGGTTAACTATCAAATGACACATACAGATGAGCCTATTCCTATCAATTTCAACTCAAACACACATTTATTGGAAAGACTAAGCAGAAGCAGAAGACTAGATCTCCCACTTCTTGATCTGCAACAGAATAGAATAACAGCTGTTGCACTTCCAGGTTTACAATTGGTGGTCTATAGAAAATAGGAAAACCAAACAGAATACAGTTTCAATCACTCGCAGCTGAACACTATCATAAAAAGAATACATACTTCTGCTGTGTTGCTACACTGATGGTTGACAGTATACAACAAGGGTATAATGAAGCCTTTATAGAGATCAAGGAGTTGGAGGAATAAGGGTGGCTGGGTGCCTGGTCACAGCAGCCAAGATGTCCTCATAACCTACTACCCCAACCAAGATCTCCTCGTTTTCAGCTTCAGTCACCCATACATGAGTTGCCCTGTGTGATAACATCTGAGCCATGACTGCAGCCAATGAACTTGTGACCTTGCATGTCAAGGGCGCACTCCTTCCCCTATACATGCTTCTTCCCATGCAGAGAGTTGGGCTTGTGGGGTTGCCAAAGAATCCAATATTCCTACTAGAGAACTTCCTTGGTCTTACACCTCCACCTTCACCTGTATTATCACCAATAGAACTGATGGGAAAATCAGGTAGATTCCTTGGGCTTGTACTTTCTTCAACCCCCATTACAAACTGACCTGCTGAGAGGTTAGCTAGTCCCCATGCAGCAGCCAAGTAATCACATTTCCAAAGCTTCGAAGCTGAAATCTCTCCAATGATCTTGTTCTGAGAATCTGGTGTCGATTCAACTACAGCCACTGCACAAGGATCGTGAGGGTGCATATGGGTGATTTCACGAGCTGGTGATGAGGCCTCAATGTAATGGAAATGTGGACTGACAACATCAAGGGATGCTATAGAGGAAAGCGGGAGAGGGGCAAGGGCACCAAGGCAGCCAATTAGGAAACGAACCACATCTTCTCTTGATAGACAACAAAATCTGCCTTCTCGGAAAGGAGGACGGTTGGCAGTGAAACTATTGCTTCCTGCTGCTGTGTTGATGTTTTTGAGCCACTTACCATTGTATATAATTGAGAAACGCCTGCTCATCCCTTTCCACCCCACACTTTTGGGCACAAGAATGCGCTTCACACCTTGCTTCATGATCTCCAGTGCATCTATTAACCTTGGTATTTAAAGACCAGAATTCGGTATCAATAAGAGCATCAGAAACTCAAACTACAGTATTTCATTTTATTGCCAATGGGGCTTAGTTTTCTTCTAGTGGGTAAATTGGGAATGGAAATGCCGGATCTCAAAGAAAGGAGTCATCTAGCCATCTATGGTAAAATCAAGCGGCAGGTGTGGTATGAGCTGTTTTTAGTTTGGTTGCAAATTTTTTGTGCAACAATATCATGAAGTTTCCTGCAGGATTGAAACCTAAAGAAAGTTAATTTATTTATTTTTTAACTCCTATATGATTACTACTGATCTGTGTGGGTCAAATGTTGGATCAAAAAAATATCGTTCCTCGCCATGTTCATCAGAGATTCACAAACATACTCAAAAGTCCAAGGAATAGAAGAAGAAAAAACAGGACTAAAGAGAAGGACAAAAACCAAATAAAGCAACAAATTAATTGCAGAGAGTCTTAAAATGTAAAACCTGATGTCTCTTTCTTTAAATTGGATTGAAAACTATAAAAGAAACTGACAAATATGATGAAACCGGGAAAATGGTACCTCAACAATAGTAATCAGACAATGGAATTGGAACAAAATTTAGAGAAATGTATATAGTATGTCAAATATCAAATGCAAGATAATCAGTTTTAAGCCTTAAATGATTTAACCCTTCTCTTAATGAAGGAGCTTGCAATGAAACCCATTTAAGTAATAAAAATGGTAAAGATTGTCATAAGAGATGTTTTAGGAGTAATAATTAATATAAGATAAAGAAATTATATGATAGCAGAAGGTATGCCTAAACGTTGCATATAATGTTGCCAAGTGTCAGACAACAATGTGAGGTAGCAATTGAATGGTATAAGGGAAAGACATACCACGTTCAGCACCAATTAACACTGCACTAAACCATCCTGACAAGAACTTCTACGATTTGACGGTCATACTATGTTTGATTGGTAGGTAGATACTACTTTTGTTGCCATCAAAATGAGCAAGAACAAAGGATCTCATTGCAGCATTTGGGAAAAGAAACATCATAATGGCTTGAGTGGATGTAACGAACAAGCAACAGCTTACAAGATTATGCACAACACCCTGACAATTTCCCAAGGTGAGTTTCCCACGATTATCAATTTAAATTAAAAATATGAAGGCTCAGTTACTTGCATTGAGGGTGGCCCCAAGATCTTTGGACAGGTTGACTCTTAAGTAGTTCTGAATGAGAACTGAAGGTAATTCGTCTCACAATACTCTTATAGAATAATAAAACAACTAAAACCTAATACACCCAACAAATCCTAAAAGATCAACATTCACAGGTTCAAGACTCTTCCACCTTTCCATGGCTGCATATGTGACGTGAATGAATAAATCTACGTAGTATTTTATTTGTTCATTTGTAATGAGAGCTTTTGGTTACCAATAGATTGCATACTTCTTGATAAGAAGCTTAGATTACTCAACAAGAGAATCGTGTGACTAATCCATAAAGTTTTTCAACAAATTATCAATGACAATGAAGACAACTAGTCAAGGCATTCAATCAAGAAGCAACAGAAACACCATTTTCAATCAAACAAACAAGATAATAAGAAGAAAACAAAACGAGAATGTGAAACCCGCAGACAATCAAGGCTCAATCAAATTTAGGAACCCAAATAAAAAAGCTATGATATTTGTGAAATACACCCAATAATAAAACAAAATTACCTTGTTCCAGGATCAACTTCCTTGAGAAGTAAATTATTAGGAGAAACCACCTCTGAAACAGGAGTGTTCATAGCTTTCTGTTGATCCTTCAAGCACTCTTCTCTGGACAAAAACTCGACAACATGGAGGGAATTAAGAATCCCAACAAATCTCTGTTGTCTAGATTCAGAATCCTCAACAAAATTGACCCCTTTGAATTGTTTCTTCTTCCACACAGGTATTCCACCTTCTGTGCATTCCCCAATAGCTCGAATCGCGGATTCAATAGTCTCAGTTTCACAAAACTCAACTAATTCAGGCTTACCCACCGTTAGATCTCCAACCACATGATATAAAAACACAGATGCCATGGTTTTGTAAGATTTAAAACCGCTATAAAAGAGAATGAAGAAAAAAGAGAAGAAGAAGAAAACCACCGATGGGTTTGGGTGGGTTTAGAAAGAAACCGCTTCTGGGTTTGAGAGAAGTGAGTAAGAGTAGTGATTCTGAATCGGCCATTGAGCGCCCATGAAAGGTGGGTGTGTGTTTTTTTTTCGTTAATTGTTTGATTCTATTAAAAATAAAAACGCGGGAAACACGGCTGGAATTTAGAGATTTAGCGGTAAAGAATGGGTGGTTCAAATGCTTGATGATGATCTTGGAAATTGGAATACGAGAAAGAGAGAGAAGAAGAAGAAGACGTATTGGAATTGAACAGTGTGGAAAAGAAACAGTATCTTTTAGGTTTTATTCTAATCCAAATCAATAATTGGACTTGGAGTATTCATGTTCTTTCCAATTGGATGTTTATGGTCTGGGACCATGGTTGGTTTGGTTACAATGGTCCCAACATTGTATACTCTAATGTTACTAGCTTATTTTGACCAATATGATGGGTGAGAGGCTTGACTTTCGGTGACTGATATATCTCAATTCTCGTTTCTCAAGTTAGGCATAACTTGCACTTGTCTGGACCAGGCTTATAGTGGTCCTAAGATGTACTGTTATGTAATGGACTAATGGCCAACGGGACCAGTTTCTAAATCTGATTATGCATCTTATTTGAAGGCAAAAAAGCTAAAGCTTATTTTAAGCAATATCACCAAAGTGATACTGTCATAGTGCAGATTGCATATCACTGAATCTGGCCTCAATCTCTTGTTATGATCTTGTTCAGATGCACATTCACCTGGCAAGCATTACAATCTAGGGACAAATATGTAGTACCAGAAACTAGAACAAGTTGATTGAAAAAGCAAGCAGGAGAACTATCAGCGATGAAGATCCACCATCACCAATACTACCCAAAGTAGTTCTTCTCAAAATTTGTGTTTTAACAGGTATGCTTCAAATATATATATATACTTATAAAACATTCCTGTATAACACACTTCACTCAGGAAGTAAAATACACAAGGACGAGAAAGAGGTATTCGTACATAGATATACACACAAATTATTCGGTAGTGGCAAGAGCTGAATGTAATACATCTTCAAGGTACTTCTCGGCAGCAGTATACTGTCGTCTTTTTTCTTCAATAGCTAAAGCAGCGAGAGCTTTATCCTGTGGAAGAACGAGAAAAGACTTCCATCACTTCATTTTGTCATTAAAAGGGGTCAACTTCCTATGATACATGAATAAGCGAGACCTAGAAAAATAAATAATTTCAAGCAAATGCAATTAGACAGTACAGGAGGTAGATCTTGATAGCTTCTCAAGGTGTCAAGAATAGGCTTTGTCTTCTTCTCCAACTCTTCCCTATGCTCCGCCATTTCAACCAGCACACCATGGCTAATATCGGAAGTGTAGCCCACACGATTTAGTAAAGCCTGCTCCCAAAATGTACAGTATTTTAGTATATAAGAGAAGAGAAAATGTGGAAATAAGAAAGCTGTGTTTTCAGTGATGAAAGCAATCAGACAACTAAAAGCACATACATGACAATCATAACCACCTTCTCTTTCACCATATCAGAAATGGGTAATCATCTGCTATGTGTCGATGATCCAATAAAGCTGCCCATTTTAATTCTCATTATAAAATAACAAGAGTCGCAGATATCTAATTACATTTTATTTAAGATATTGCAGTTCTTGGTTTGTGAAAAGGTTTCATAACCATGCCCGGACAACTGTGGAAACATTTCATTGCAAATTGAAATACTTCTACCTACAAATTAATAACGAAAACTGTAGATCATATTTGATTGAAAAACAAAAGTTTAAGATGTCACAAGATAAACCAATCGCCAGGCAGTGCCATCTTAAGATTTTTCCATAAGATCATAATGGGGAGACCATATTTTTTAGCTTTGTTATTCTCAGTTAACAGCTAAGCAAAAAGATTACCTCAAAATTATTGGAGTTTTTTTTATCTAGGTCTGAAATCTGAGTAGCCTAAAGATAAGGAATGATCATACAAAATGAAACGAGGGGTTTCCTATCATTCCCTTAAGCGTGTTTCACGTTCATCCTCACCTCCCTATATTCTCTCATACAGAATCCCAAACTAAATTTTAACAATCCACCAAGGGGGAGATAAGGTTACCTTATAATTATAATATTGTTGAATATATTGTTGCTCTTTTTGCAGCATAATTGCCAAATTTGTCTTCCAATGAACCATTTGAGCCTCACAATTAGCTGCGTCATCTTCCAAGTGAGCAAGGGTTCTGCAAGTAAATGAGAAATTCAATAAAAGAGTTCCTGTATTTATCCCAATCATACTTTAATGTACTTTGTTCCAAATTTGAAAAATAAATAAATAGAGGCAATGGACCTTTTCAAGTATGTCAAGCGTGCAATTGCCTTACGAGTATAATCCAAAAGAACCCTGGATTCCTTCTGCACTTTGGCCCTCTTCTCTTCTACACCGGTCTTCCTCAAAGAAATATCTCCCATTGCTACCAGATAACTAAATCCATGCATACACAAGAACATGTTTGATAAGGTAATGTGCGATTGCAGTGAAAATACTTTCTACATTTAGAATAAAAATGTTCATATGATGAGCAAGCATGAAAATAGACTAACCTACTAATCTCAGTATCTCTTATATTCAGCAAATTTGCCACATTAGCAAGAACTTGCACCGATGCAACTGCATTTGTTGATAAATTTTCCTGTGCCAGTCCTACATTCTCAAGTATCTCTTTAATTCTGGCAGCTGTATAAAAAAAAAATCACTCTTATTATACATTCAAGATTACGATACACATAAACATAATTCGAAAAACACTATTAACTGAACCTTGAGAACGATACTCCACAGCTTTTTGTCGTAAATCAGCAGCAACAATTCCAGCTGCTTGAGTTTTTGCTTGAGAAACAGTAACAAGGGAATGCAAATGCGCGACACTACGAGGCGTATACTCAAAATCTGGTACATCTTTACCAACAGCTTCAAATTGAGAAACAAGCCAAGCTTTTACTTCTGCTATATGAGAAGTATCAAAACCAGTCTTCCCATCAACAGCAATTGATGGATCGATTGTTGATATAAGATCACTCATCACTGTAATCAATCAAAACAAATGTAATTATTCTCAATTATCAAAAACATTTAAAAAGGGGGAAAAAACGTGATCATTCAAAACCCTAGATCTAAAACATGAAATTAAAAAAGAA
>JABWDY010002353.1:4838-22791 GCA_013358455.1 Thalictrum thalictroides | reverse complement strand
ATTGATTGTATTAATGTCACAAACTCACAATCAGCTTGATTGTATTACACTGCATTCTCTCACACAAAATGCTTAAAGGCTTCATTCAATTTTGTGCAATCATAAAATGTAAGATACTTATAAACTCCTCGTCTAATTACTTGTATACAGATTTAAAGAAGTTGCTTCATGTTTCAGTCTTTTCTTTTGTCTTTGTTTAGTATAAGTGTTTTCTTGTAGTTTGCTTCGTGTTAATAATTCCATTTGAAGTGGTTTATGTTAACATGCCAGAATGGAGTCTACAGCTTCCTTAGCTTGAGCCTAATGCGCTTGGAGTTGTTTTAATCACCAATAATTATATACCTAGAGATAAGACGATTTAAGAATTCAGATCTACTAGCAGGGTATTTGGTTTCATCGCAACGCCGCTTCTAAATACAACTGCAGAGGCAACAGTTCCTTCAATAATGAGTTACAGCAAAATGCAGTCCTGGAGGCAAAATTAGGGAGTTGGGTAGAAAACCATACCCTAGTGTAGATTATCTGTACTCTTATTTGCTTGCTTCTCTCAGAACCAATTTCACTGGAGAGGCTGTTAACTCTTAGTTCACAAGAGTTTACCTAAATAGAAGTAAAAATCCTTTCACGGCTTTGGATTGGGGTTCCTAGAGATCCACCACATGACTTACCTATCTAACAATTAGTATTATCTACATCAGCTTCTCTAAAACCACTTTCTTTCACCATTACTGGAGGGATTTCGAGGATAAGAACTAATAGTGCTTCTAGGTAAATAGGAAGAGTGGACTCTATCGCCATTAGCATTAATGTTATGCTCTTTGGTTAAGATGTTTGTGTATTTTAGAAAAGCTTTCGCTTAGTTTAAATCAGTCCGAATACTAGTGAATTCATTGATCCAGCTTTTTGAAATTTCCTACCAAAAGCTCTGTCAAATATCTTGTTATCGGCATCACTTTCTTCACTATAATACTATTTACATCTGTACAAATGAGGTACATTATTTATGTCTGTTTATGACAGTAAAGAAACACAGAGCAAACTTACAGCAGAAAGAATATCTGTTGCTAAGCCTTTTTCATAATTAGGAGGCCCAACTTTCGCATCCAAAATCACCTGTCGGACTGATTTTGATACTAACTGCACATGCAAATTACAATAGAAGATTATCAGCAATCTCAATTACATTAGCGAACTTCAAGAATATGAAACTATACACATAGTTGAAATAAGAAAACAAATATAGAATTGATTCAAGGAGTTTAAGCCTGGTCACACTACAGTACTACACTAATTTGGTAGTTAGATATAACTGCATGTTAATTATGTAAGTATACTATAAGTGGTTGTGGGGAATATGAGAGAAAAGAAAAGAATTCAGCAGACTTCTGAATTTACCGCCAAAGCATCTTCAATTGTTGGAACTTCTCGATCTAGAAACTCTTCTGCAAAAGGATGATTACCATTGATTTCTTTAATCTGCAGCAACAAACAAAAATAAAGACTTTATCGACATTACATATAAGACTTCACCTCAAGCAAGAACGTTGCCTGTTGCATGAATTTCTTTTTATTCATTATAAACTAGCAATTTCATCAATATTACTAAACAAAGAGGGTTATATGTCAGACGGAGGGGCATACATCAAAACGAAGAACAAAGATAAAATTTTCCATTGTGTCACAACACAATGCTAACTCATTCCATATACAATTAAATGAATTTCAAGGCTGCCATATTCATATAGATGGCTATTGGCTACATGATCATATGTTTGTTTGTGTGCGCTTGTCAGCGTGTGTGTATCAGTACATGCGTGGTGACAACTCAGTACTTGCATGTGGCAATAATAATAGAATATATAGCATATTCACCTGTAGATTTGAAAAGGGCGGTTTTGGTCAAGAACACCAACTCAACATGGAGATCATGCCCAAATAAATATGGAAATTTGTTAACATATCAAACTCATAATGATGGTGTTCAATAAAATGATCGAGCGGGACTACCAAGTTCTGGTTCTCATTGTCATGAGCCTATGCCAAACTTGGTATGTCACAAAACTAGTAACCTATGAAAGTCATATCCTTGTTAGAAGTCAAATATTACTATATTTCACGTGTTTAAATGAATTTATTGTTTTCTATCATACAGAACCAACTCCTCCACTTGGGCACTTGGCAAGATTCCAATCTATGGAAAAACAAAAGCATTTTGAAAGAATAATTAGCGAAAAATGGGCTCACCTCCCTCATGGTGAAGTGTCCAACCCTTGCAGTTTTGTTACCAGATAAGCGCTGCAAATCCCTGCCTGTGACAAGTAAGAATCAATTCTCCTAGTTGTCCTCACATTACCAGAAAAGAAAGGTTGTGACTTGTAATCATAGGTTAAACAAAAGAACCTATCATGGAGAGCAAATAAAACTCCATCAGAAGAACGAGAAACATCAATCTCAATGCAATCTACTTGAGATACAATAGCAGCCCGATAAGCAGACATCTGTCAACAACAACAAGAACAACAACAATAAAATTAAGAACATTGATGGATGGTGATGGATGACGATGATCAAATAATTCAATTGTTAGATAGAATTATACAGTGTTGGGAAAGGCGTGATTAGTAGAAGAATCACCACCATGAGCACAAACTAATGGTGGATTGTTAAGCCAATTGCACTTTTTCAATCGCATCTGCAAATCTCATTAATAACAATAATAATAAGAAACGATAAGCATCATGAAGATGATGAATCGAATGTAATCAAATCATCAAGAGACAGAGAGAAAGAGAAACTAACCTGTTGAAATCGTTTGAGACGGAAGTGGAAGAAGATAGGTGGAGTGAAAGCTAAGACAACTAAAACGATTAGCATTCGACGTAAAGAATATGTATTCAATCTCCACCATTGAAATTTCCTCTTTGCTTTCTGCTGTTGTCTTCCATGAATCGCCATTTCTCTTTCTCTCTCGGTCACTCTCACTGTGTGAATGTCAGGACTCAGGTGAGGAGAAGACGTTCTTTTCATTTTGACTAACTCAAGTGTTCGACTCGTTATCAATTCGGCAATCATACGGTTTAGGTCGGCCGTAGTTCGTCAAGGACATGTCAAAACCCTCCAAACAAACAGGACCTTATTCATGTTTATGTTTGGCTAGCCAGGGATGAGTTTGGTCATGTACTGTTGCTTATATTGGAAGTTTGGAAAGTAGCAAACAGAGATAGTGGTGAGTGGCGAGGCAACAACTACTTGGTATGTAAGCTGGGGTTAAAAACATGCCACATGGAATTCAGATACTACAGGGCTGGTAGAGATGCTGAAATCCACTCATATGTGAGTATGTGACAGTGTCTTTGTATTCACTCAAAGCACCATGGTACAACCACAACATTGTCACAGGCATACAGAATTACAGACTATTGAGAGGTAACTTCCAAGTGCCGAAAATCCACACCTATGTGCAAAAACACTATAACACTATTACAGAAGCATTTTATTTAGCTGTCAAGTGCTGACATTCACTGATATGTATCTTTAATAGAAAAGACATTATTTAGCCGCCCTCTGCGTAAACATGGATGTAAGACCAACAAGGATATATCTATTTATTAAGAGTATAAGATATTAATTCAAAAAAAGAATTGGCATGTTCTTCAAATCTTCAATACTAGCTGAATACTTCTAAGATATATTTTTCTTTTTGTATTTTTGCTTAATATAGTATTAATCCTGATTCAACCATTTGATCATCACGCGCTAGCCACAGAGTCACAGACATCAAAACCATAAAAGATCTTAATCAGCTTCTCACTTCCTGGTTTTATCGAGCACTTCGATATATCTCTTCGGGACACCATAGTTTTCTACAAGGTGTCTTCCCAGGTCTTCGATAACACCCCCTTGAACCAGAACTTCATGTCCCTTCTTTCCTGGAAAATAAAATAAAGGAATTCATCAAATTCTGCTCAAATAGGATATGCATATTAGGTATCAACAAACATTGTAGATAAACTAAAATTAATTCTTTATTTATTTTACTTTTATTGAAGAGAAATCTTGTTAATATTTTTAATAATGACTTTGTCATGTCTTCATGTCTCTAAAGGTGGTGATTACTGATAGGAACAGTAGTATAGGAAATAGATTCAGTTTAATCAATTATTCAAACTAGAGTCAGGTGTATTGGTTCTGGACTTCTGGCCAAAAGCAATTTGATTTCCTACAGAGTGATTAAACAAGTCAAAAGTCCTTATTAAAGGGTGGTTATATTACTTTATTACAATTATACCCTACAAGTCAATTAGGTAGATGAGCATTCAGTTAATACAAAATGCTATGATAATATCTAACCTGGTAGCTCTGCAACGGTTGTACTGCATGCAAACTTTTTCTGCAATTCTGCAGCCAATGCTTCTGGATCGATCAAGAATGACTCCAACCCTGAGACTCTTGTCATTTTCTTGTTCCCTTGTCGACGTTCCGTCATTATCTGAACTGTTTTCACTGCTCCTTTTCGGACAACTGTCTCATTACCTCTAGTCACCCTGTGATGTGCCTGCATCCGGCTTAAAAATGCGGAACCGAGATCCTTCTTATGAATCTCAGAAGGGTATGTTGACCCCTTTTTTATGGCTCCTTTGAAGAGAGCATCACATAGGGTTGCGTCCAAAACAATTATGGCTTTGTTTGTAGGCTTGACCAAATTTTGATTTTCAACATACTGGAATGCAATCTCAGTGGCTTCTGATGCACTGTAAAAGCTTCCTGTGTCATGTCCTGCAGATTTGAATATGGGATTGACATGCACACTTGGTTTGTAGACCTCCAGCAACTCAAGATGCAACTTAGATGGGCGGCCTTCAGCGGCATTTATATCGATGCTATGATCAACCACCTCTGTTTTCCGCTTCTCTGGTCTGAAGGATGTGTAGTCCGGGTGCATGCGGTTAATAGCTATTAATATGATCTCCTTCTTATGCTTATCTTCCTTTGCTGAAATCTGCAGAAATATGGCAATCAATTCTGGTTCTATAAATTTTCCTAGCTGAAGATATGCAAGGACAAATGTAAACAAGAACAGAAAGATATATAAAACTTTTCAAACATGTATGCCAAGTAAGAGCCATCCTTAAAGTTTAATATAAAACTGATGTGTATGAAGCAAACCAAGAAATAAGAATATATGTATGGGTTATAACTCGGTATGCCAGAGTTCATGAACAGCAAAGACGTTGGTTTACACATGTACTAAACCCCAAATCAAGCAAAGCAATGTATCTTACAAGAATTAAGTGGAAGATAAGGATTTGCGCAGGCAAATTACAGCATTGAATACAATAAAAAAAGGGCTTATGGTGTTAAGCTTGTTCTCAATATATTGCAAAGTCTACACTTCTTACTACACATAATTGGTTGACCTCTTGATGTAAATTTTTAATTGTGATGACATATGAAGGTTTCCATATCTTACAGACTTACAATGTTACCAAGCAAGAAATAAAATCTTTCCAAAAGTTTTTAGTGTCTATTAGCAATAGTTTCAATGAAGGAACTAAAGAACGCACCAATCCTGCAGAAGATTTCGATTGCAACCACTTGGAAAGTTTTTTGTGTGATGATTTCTTGATGTCCAATATCATCCCTGAAGGTCTACAGGGCAATACATGGTTCGACCTACAGAAACAACAACTGTTAGCAAATCAACTAAAAACTGGAAAGTAAAGATGCTACAGCAGTTGCTCAGATTTATTCATGCATTAAATGCTTCTATGAATCAAAGTTTTCAACAAGCTAAAAAACATATGCATTATAAACGGTCAGGCCATTCAACATCCAGCAGGCTTATGATCCAATCCTTGATAATCTAATTGCAGAACCCACTTGAAAGTTTGTTAAGGCTCAATCGATAGAAAAAGTGAACTACTACTGGAAGAATGCTAAGCCTTCAAACATTAGATTGATAATTAGGCCATCAGTAGGCAAGTGATCCTAGTTACAGTCTTAGCATTCTCATGTATTAAATACAGGGCCTACGACCAAAACCTATTATAATTAGGCCATCAGTAGGCAAGTGGTCCTAGTTAGCATCTCATGTATTAAATACGGGGCCTACGACCAAAACCTATTATAATTTCTGTTTTGGAGATTTTCAATCAACCTTTAGGTTTTTTTTATTTATTATTTATTTGGGGGGGGGGTGTTGC
Source organism: Thalictrum thalictroides (assembly GCA_013358455.1). Classification (NCBI taxonomy): domain Eukaryota; kingdom Viridiplantae; phylum Streptophyta; class Magnoliopsida; order Ranunculales; family Ranunculaceae; genus Thalictrum; species Thalictrum thalictroides. Next base: position 16,588 of record JABWDY010002353.1, on the reverse strand, counting down.
TTCCGGAATAACTTCGTGTCAAGATGCAAATGCAAAAGTTGTGTGCCGTAAGTAGAAGTAAGAGTTTAGAAGGTAAGCTACAGACCATAAAGTGCTTCCAGGAATAGGAAGGTCTTTATCTTTCAAAGTTGTGTGAAATGCTTGCAAAAGGCATTTGTCCAACAAGACATCTACTTCTGTACTAGATATGTCGTGCATGTCCTTTTCACCACTTCCTGCCTCAACAGAAGCATCTCCAGTTAGTTTCAAACCACTTGTGTCTGAAATTATATCCTCGGGAATATCCTCCTTAATATTGGTATGTGGTGTTGTATCAAGAGACTGTTCTTGGTGGACATTTCCAACATCTGCAACTTCACCCGTCATGCCATTTTGATGGCTTGAAGTAGCACTACACATATCTCCACACGAATCATGTGTCAAACACCCTGATGATAAAGCAGGATCTTCAAGCACCACATCCTCATAAAATCCACCATTGGGAACTAAATGACCTTCGACCGAATCCCTGTAAGATAGTCACCACAAATATGCATATAGGTCACAATATTACAAAAGAAACAAAAACCAAAATCTAGAAACACTCTCAGTATACTTGCCAAAGTGAATCCCGATAATAGTGTGTTATTCGCAAAGCCTTTCCACGCAATCCGGCTTTCAATGCTTCTGAACTACTCATAGTAGTACTTCCAACCTGTAAAATCAATCAGTTTTTAAAAAAAAAAAACATTTCTACCAGACTAATCATTACTCCCAGTTCAGCACTTGTAAGAGAATTCTGCATCACAGGAAAGAGGCAGTTCTGAAGGACGGCTTACTGCAATAGGAGCTGCATTGCCTGGGACTTTTACGGCCCATGGTTGCCCTGCTTGAAAAGAAGGAAATCCTTCTTCAGGAATACTAATACCAGGAAACATCAAATCTGCTCCTCCAATGACAAAACGTGATACCTCACCCCCTTTAAGCATAAAAGCTGGCAGGAGCTCAGGAACCTGCCAGAGTGCATAAACTGCAAGTAACAACCATGCAACATAAGAAATGGGAAATGATAACGGAGATTGTTCATATGCTCATAAGAAATGGAAAATGATAACGGAGATTGTTCATATGCTCAAAAGAAAGAAAGGAAAAATGCTGACAATAACTGAAAATAAAGCAACACCATTGCCTGAATGTTATATCTACTTGGTATATCAAATAATAAAATTTAAAAATTATAAAGGGAAATCAAAACAACAACTACTTTTGAGTGCCTGAAAGAGACAAGATAGACAAACTTATAATTGAGAAGCAATCTACAGAAGACAGTGTGGAGAAAAAACCATAGAAAGTAGTCAAAATATGATCCTCTCAAGAGGAACATCAAAACCGCGTGTGAGTTTGTATTGAGACCAAATTTTGCAAGTGCATGAACACTAAAACAGAGCCGAAGGTGATGATTAAAGTTCTAATATACGTAAATTTTTACCAGAATAAAGACAGATACATACAAACAGCCGCCATCTATATCTGAATTCATACAAAAATGAAAAATATACATTCTAATACTTTTTTCTTTTGATTGAAGTTTTGGCTGTGCAAACTACTTTCACTATGGTCAATGGTTTGATAGGGGATAAAATAGGGAGGTAACTGGTGTGTTGCAAACTTAACAATGGTAAAAAGGTGGATGCTTTGGGGCGCCTTTGACTACAATGGCTTATGTTCAGGGTGCATGACAGCAATATGTCTTTGTGCTTTACCTCTCTAGATAAACCATCTTTCCATTGAAATAGCCCTTCTCATTTTGTACCTTTTTGATAAGTTGTATTCTCACCTATTTCATTTGATTCGTCAAAAGTGCAAAACAAGGTCTTTTAGGGTGGTGGGGGGAGGGTGCCAAAAAAATTCGGCCATCAGTCGTGGAGTCACATGGGTCATGGGTGAACATCTTGGAGTCTGTCTTCACTCTTTCCTTCTTCCCCTCTGCTTAATACATATATGCTACAATGGACATTCCTTTCAGCTAGCTTTGCCTTGATAGTTTCAGTAAAAGCATCTAAATGACTACATCTAAACCAGCAGCCTAAAAAACACATCTTTTTTTATTTTTTCAGCTTCTAGTCCTAGTGTCCTACCACCATTGCAAAACCAAAAAAAAAAAGGTGACTACTTCAACCATAAATCGCAATACAAACACCCAGATAACTGAACCTATTAGATGTTACTGAAAGCATTACCAGTAGGGAAAATATCGATTCCACGGCCATCAATATCAAAGAACATAGGAAATCCAGCTTCAACACTATAAACAAGTACTCGATTAGGATACTTAGAAACACTAATTTCAGTCTTTGGAGGAATAATAAGATCAATATCAGCATCAGAAGCGTTTTGAAACTTTTCCTTTATTGTTCTTCTTAACTTCTTTCGATCTGCTCCAGATAATCTTTGTTGTGCTTTTGGTTCAAATGCTTTCTTAAACATGATTAAAGGGTTTGATGATTCAAGGGATATGAACTCGAGAACTGTAGGTTATGTGTTGAAGAAGAAGACGATGATGAACAAAGTCGGTTTATGTGTTACAGATCCAGTTTTCAAATCCAAAAAAAGCCCACAATATTAAAGCCCAAAACCCAATGGATAAAACCAAACCATCTCTATTTCGCACGCTTGAAGAAGAAAAGAGTTGTTTAGTTGTTGAAGAAAGTAGAACTAGAGTTACCGCTTCTTCTCGTCTCTCTCACAGTCACCATGATCGGCATTCAAGATTCAAAAGAGTTGTTTGTTCTTCTTAACTCCGATCAAAGATCTATTGATGAAATTACGAAGGATTTCAGTTCAAAATTCCCTTGTGCAATGCATTTCGCTGTTTGTTACTCACTTTCAATTCTCTTAGATGTAAGTTTATCTATCTACATCATCACTCTATCTGTTTAGTTTTTTTCTGCAATTTAGTGAGAATTTGATTTGTAATTGTGATTCAGAATTGCTTAATTGTTGATAGGGTTTTTGTTTTTAGGGTTTTGAACCGAAATGTGATTTTTCTGATCTAGGGTTTGTTTTGGAATATAATAGAAAGAAATATGAAGGAAGTAGGTTATTAGGTAGATTTAGTGGTTTTGAGTTAGAATTGTTACTTTATAATTGAGTTTGAAGAACTAAAGACTCTACTAAAAATGAAATGAGAGTTTAGTTAAGTAATTAGTAACATGTTCTGAATTAGTTAAGTCAAGCTTATAGGTAAAGTAGGTGAAGTTTTTGGTTGACGTGATAATGGCCAAACTTTTGCTTGGAATTATGGCCTGAGAGGAAAGGAAGTCTTTGAGGTGCAGGCTATGGTCTCACTAATCTTTAATCTGATCAAACCACAGTTGTGAGTTGGTTCTTCCTTTGCTAGAAGTGAAGGAGATCAGATATGATGTGTTTATGGTGAACTAGGAGAATGTACTCATACAAATTCACTGATCATGTGTTTTGTAATTCGGGTGATTTTCTTTATCACTCCTATCAAGTAAAAGTATTGTTTTACCAAACTTCGTTTTTAATTTTTATACATTTATTGTAAATTTGTAGTTTTTTTTCCACTTAGTAGCTTTCTGAATTTATGATAGTTTGTGTCATTTATGATTTGTTTTTTTAACTTAATAGATTGTGGATGCAGTTTTAACGTAATTTATACTACTTTCTGAGATTGTTCTGCCTTTTCGAATTGACAGCTGACAAGTTAAATTTTGTTTCAGGATAAAAAGCTGCTTAAACCTGCCCAGCGGTTGATCGCATTTGCTATTCTGCATCAGGCTTATATGTTGGAGCAATCATCTGCAAACCCCTTTGTTTCTGTTCTTGTAAATGTAAGTATTTATGCAGAGTTGACATTGTTAAAATTCATGAAGAGAGCCAACAAATCTAGCGTGGGTTAGAGTTAAATTTTAATTAGAAGGAAAAGTTGATTGCTTTGAAAAGTCAAGGCGTTGCAGATGCTAGCTGATTCAAATAGTTTAGTTTGTGGGAGTAGGTGCACAGAACTGTGTTAAAAGCCCACAAAGATCAAAAAGAACGGGGGTGGGTGGAAGGTTGGGGAAACAAGAAGAAAACAAAAATTGGTGGTTACCCTGTTTTTTTTTTCTATCATCTGTGTTGTTCAATTTGTGTGTTTATGTCATAAAATAAGGGTGCTATTCTCTTTCTTTGCATCCATAAATAATGACTCAGGTTTCCTCCCAAACTTTATGAAAGACATGTGCAAGTTGTTCTTTCATTTTTTATATGCCCTCCTGGGAGAGATGGCGTCTTTAAGATATTTTCTTGGCAATGAAACTTTAAAGATATTCATACCGAAGAATTGGTTGTTACAAAATAAATCCATCTTTTTCCTTGATGTTATGAATGAGACCCGTTCTAAATTCTTTCTCGCAACCTTAAAGTTGATATAAGAGTGTAATCTTCTTAGGGCTTTCTTTAATATATCTGAAAGAAGGGACTTGCTGGTTTCTTGAAAAGAGGTCCATCAATTTGAGGTTGCAAGCACATTTATGGATTATCTTTTGGGGTTTTAAACTTAGAATATAGGGTGTTCAGAGTTGCAGAAAAGTTAGAACTAGATTTATCTTATAAATTGGAGGAAGGATTATTAGAGCTCAAGGCAAATGAATAATATACCTTCCACTTCCCTTCTCCCCCTTCCCAAAGAAAAAGAAATAACGAGACAAAAAAAAAAAGCAGTAAGAAGGTATAGGAGAAATGCTCATGTCTTGCGGACCCAATAGTTGGTGTGCTTATGTACTGGTATTCTGCTTTAAATTGGTAGTCAGTTATATCTATTGCTTGTATTAAGTATTTCTTATTTGTAAAATTTGAGCATTGGATTGCTACAACGAGATGGATCATCTGTCTTACTTGTTTGTGCAAATGACATGCGCCATGTATGCAGAGATTACCTCATTTTTTACCAAATATTGTCTTTACAGGCTGTTTGTGATGATACAAGCGAGATTATGGAAAGAGCATTTGTTCTCCAATTGCTGGGATCATCGGGGGCCAACAGCAGGAAAGAGGTTTTATGTAGTTTCTCTTTTACATTACATCAGTTACATGAAGAAATTTGCTGTATTGTTTTGTTTCTTTTTATTTAGTATTATTTGTTTAAGTCATCATTTTGGTCAAGTTTGATGCATTATCCAGCCTATCATTAGTTTTATGATTTAGTCCTACTTTTTGGATCTGTGTACTTGTCATACATGAATGGAAGTAGTAGGCGGCAATTACTGCTATGGACAAATCTAGTACCAGGGTATACCCAGGTAATCTAGGTGTTTGACATGATTTTAGACATTTTTAAAACAGGCTGTGATACCTGGCCACATCCTTTTATGTTTTCACAACTTTTTGGTTTTCAACAGCTCATGCGAACATTGTTGGCTGAGCACGTTTTAGTATCATAGCACGTGTTAGCAATGTGGTTTACTACGAGTGTTCACATGGTAATTTCAATATAATAACAATTACTTAGAACGAGGTTGTGAGTCCTTTTTTGGCATACTGTTTTATTAGTTTCTTGAATTTGTACGTCTCTGTAGTGGGACTTAATTAGCAGAATTTTAACCAGTGAATTCTTGACAAACGAGTAAATAACTGTGCAGTTTGGAATCCCTGAGCATTTATCTTTTCAGTCATTGGCTTTTTCTGTTCACCCATCAGCAGTTTGAGACTTTGAGCAAAATATTTGACTATGTTGAAAGCATTTGAATAATAGAAGGACTAGAAGTAGGTTTTGAATCACATGAAGATACTGTAGAGGTGTAGAGCTATAAGTTAGAAGAAGCGCATGGATCTCATGTAAAAATTTAGTCTATGGTGCTCTTGTATTCCAACCCATCCCACATTAATTACAATATGGGGTTGCTTTGTACCTCATTCCTTTCCATGGGTCTCTACTAAGTTCTTTTGTTGGTTCAAAATGAATTAAAACATACCCTTTTGCTCATAAATAGCATGAGGGAGAGAAGACCGACGACACAAATTTGAAATTTAAAGCATGGAATGGTAATTTAAAGTCTATGTTAAAGTATTGAAGAACAAATGAACTGAAAACAGGATTTGCTAGATGATCAGGCTTGTCTTTGACCTCTTATAAACTTCAGTTAAATCATTATTATGCTATCTGATATCCAGAAGAAGAAAGTAAACTGTGGGCTTCTGGATATGAAATGAATAAATAAATAATATAGATTTTCCAACTGATGACCAATAATTTTAATAACTTAGTGGAATCACATTTCAGGTCTGAATCTACATCAATGCGTCTAAGTGATTTTCAAGTATGGTGATGTGATTGTAGTGCTGACAATTCTGACATTATTCATTATCAATGCTTTTAATCGAAATTTTTGGTGAAGTTGTTGCAATACTGACATTGATGGAGTCTCAACTGAACAAGCTTTGAATGATATTTGTGCTGGAAAATCAATATGAACAAGGCAAAGCTAACTAGCCCTGTTTTTCACATTATGTTAAAAATGGCCGTTGAAATATTATACTATGCCCAAATCTAAAACTTTTCATGAGCATTCATCCATAACTACTGAGCCTGTGCAAAGATGTGGTTTAATTAAGATTTTTTAGTCTTCATGGACGTTGTTCCAATCCAAAACTTATTACACAAAAGGGTGCATTTTTTATTGATAGAGAAAAAGATTCAACAAACATCTGTGGACTCCTTGAATCTTTCTGTTGGACACTTGGTATTGATGCCGGACTCGGTCACTCACACCTAAGCAGCCTTGCAGCAGAGTTATTAGCTATTTCAGCTTGTGCCTAGGAGCTTTTTTCTTACCTCTTGAATGAAATAATGACACATTGACACCCAATTATATGCTTTCTGCATGTTAAAAACAGGATTTAATTCTTCTGGAGCATCATTCTCTCCGTTTCTCATGTTTGTTTGTTTTATTGATTTACCTGCTCTTTTCCTGTCCATCCAGACCAAGACTTATTTATTTTCCTTGTAGATACTTATACTAGATTTCTAACATCGTTTATTTTTCTTTTCTTTTTTTCCCTGTGCAGGTTCTCTGCCAATCTGCCTTAGGTTATATTAGTGGTTTTGATCCTTCTTCACATGTGAGTTTTAAATCGTACTTCCTATTTCTGATAAAAGACTCAGTGTCTAATCTTGCTTTAATGCTGGAGCAAATCATTCATCTGGAATATCTCATGAACTGATTTTGTTCGCGCTTTTGTCTGCTGCATTCATTTGTCTTCTTATTTACAAATCTTCTTGACTATCAGGTTATCCCTCAACGCGAACAGCTACAGAAGCAATATTGTGACGAGGTCCAGCCTGAACCGTATAAGAGCTTATTCAGGAGTGCTGCTATCAAGAGTGTGATTCCAGATCCTGATGTACCTCGTGGCTATGATGCAAATGCACCTGAGTATGACCCTATTGTCTGTTTGTTCTATTATCAACAATGTGGGCCTTTATTGTCTGTTTTGCTCCTTTCTTTCAATCTTTCAAAAGATTAAATTGTTATCACAAGGTTATATTAATAATTGTATGTTTTTCCATTTTCTCATTCTCTTCATGTTGTAATGCCTGACATATGGTTACATTTCAGGCTTGATTTTAAGGCAGATGATGGTAAAGCGAGAATCGGATCTGGGGATAGAGATGAGACTATTATTGGGTTATTACAAACTTTGTCACCAGAAGGATTACAACCTCAGTGGATCAGACCTTTTCCACCAAGACTTCCTATACAAGAAGGAGAGGCATGATGTTTTACTAGTAGTTAGTCTTTCATGAGTTTGTTTGATGTCTTGGACTTGACCAATTACAGACATCTTACAGCTTGTTTGGCTCAATCCGGACAACAATCATGAGCTTCAATGGGATTATGGCATGTGTGCTGATACAAGCAGAGGAGCTGCCATTAGGGATTTAATCGCAAAAGCCTTAAAAGGACCTCTTGCCCCAGCACAACAAGAGGTGTGTAATTGCTATGATTGTGCGACTCACAAAATAACATTACTTTTCTGCAATCTTGCGGGTTGAGTTAATGTACCATATTGTCAAAAGTAAAATTACTTTATAACATAATTGATTAAGGCATGAAAACTAGCAAAATACATTTGTATTTAGACTGGAAACATATTGTTCTTGATTGGTGGTTGAACAGACCCTTAACTTCAGTAAGACATTTTGAATTCATTTCTCACTGTTGTCTTGTCTCAAAGATCATTCAGTTGTTGAGATTAATGAATTTTGGTGTGATTGTGTCTTTCTCTGGGGGATTGGACTATATCATTCTGTCATGTTAAGGTACGAGGCGAACTGTGAAGTTTACTAGCCAAAGATGCCTAACGCGCATGCCTCATGATCAAGCATTAATGTTTTGTACACAATAAATTCTATGAACTTTCAAATCCAAATTGAAACTAAACACATGAATGGTATGGCATTTCTCCCTCGATCATGGGTGCAATACACATAGCATCATCATCAATGAACTTCATTTTAATCCATTGAAAAATTCTTGAACAGTCTTTTCTGTATTTTTGTTTTAAGTGGTTGAAGTGAAGCAGAAAGAGTTATGGTCTTTTGCGAAAACTTGTACACCTGTTACTTTTACTTACGCCTGTATTATTGTCTTTCTGATTCCAGCAAGTCTTGGTGGAATTAGCAAGTGACCCAAAGCTTGTCTACCACTGTGGGCTCACTCCTCGAAAATTACCAGTAGGTGTATCTGCAGTTAAATTATTTTATTAGTTATGTGCTTCTTTTGTGATCACTAATCATGGCTTGTTTTCTCTAGGAGCTTGTGGAACACAATCCTCTTATTGCGGTTCAAGTTCTTATTAAGCTGATGAATTCTGCAGATATTAAAGAGTATGTCTTTTACTTTTCCTCATCTGTGTGTTGACTGAAGGAGATGCCACCCTATGTCTCACATTTGCTAGTGCTTCCTTTTCTGTTGCAGATACTTCACGGTTCTTGTAAATATGGAGATGAGCTTGCATTCCATGGAAGTTGTGAACAGGTTAACTACTGAAGTTGACCTTCCCACAGAATTTGTGCACATGTATATCACAAACTGTATATCGTCTTGTGAGAACATCAAGGTATCACCTTATTCTTGAAACTGATTCTTTTTTTATTTTTGTATTCAGTATGAACCTGCAGATACCTTTATCTCCCAAATTATTTATTTTCTGGCCATACCATAGCAATGTAAATAGAAAGTAAACACAACTTCATCTCAGGTCAGTTGCGGCATCATGTAAGTTACCATGCAGGCACTATGTATAATGTATTTCTTTTTTGCTGCCACAATGAGAGTTTGTAGTTTAAGTTGCAAGTGCATATTCCGTGTGAGTTTGTTAATAAAAATTTGGTTTAACCCGCTGAATGAGATAGTCGACTGCTGTAGACTGCTAAATTTGGAGTAGACTGCTGTAGAATAGCAATGGAATCATCCAGTGTGACAATATTTATAAGTCATCAATATGAATCACTATTAGAGTTTCTTTTCGCAGCATGGAGTTTTGCTGTAAATTTTTTGTAAGCTTTGATAGTGAAATTATTTGAAATTTAACTTAACTATGTGTTAGAAAGTTACACAGTGAGGCCTTAAAAAACATAGACCGAATAGGCTCTGTTAGAATTACTTCATGGTCTCTTTTTAGTTCTCACTTGGACATGTATCTAATATGTTGTTTCCTCTCGTAGATTGCTAAAATTTCGTGAGGATGCATTTTTAATATAACTTGTTCTTTTGTAGGACAAGTACATGCAGAACCGACTTGTGAGGCTTGTCTGTGTTTTCTTACAAAGCCTTATACGGAATAAGATAATCAATGGTGAGTATCTCGCTGTGTTGCCGTTTGGATGTGAATGCTCTTGTCTACATATTTGCATTGTATGTGTATTGTGGCCAAGATTTTTATACATATTTGTATGAAAAGGAAATGTGATTGATCACATGGAAAGGGCTGACTTTGAAAATATAATTTTGAGCATTCACATCCATGGATGAATACTCAAAGTTACTTGTGCAGGATGCATGTAGTTACAGCCTTAAACAGCATCTTGACTATTTTCTTGCATCCTATTGATGGTCAATATATAGTGTGTTATTAAAGTGTCACATCTGCTGTCACGTGTCTTAATAACCTGACCCACAAATATAATGCCCATAGCCCCATATAGAGTAGATCTTTAAAGATCAGTCTGGTTTGTACAACTATCAAAAGTGACACTTTCTGCATGAGCTTAATTTCGTAACTTGGGTGACAAGCTCACTTTTCATAAAGAGGTTAACTATTGTGCAATTTATCTGGGCTAAATGAGAGACGTCGATAAATACATAGATGAGCAAAGTGGGTATGCTAATGCATCATGGGTGTCTTTTGCATGTTGTTTTCCCTTGTTGAATTTGACTAGTGGTTGGTGTGGTGCAGTTCAAGATCTATTCATTGAAGTCCAGGCTTTCTGCATTGAGTTCTCACGGATTAGAGAAGCAGCTGGATTGTTCAGGCTCCTTAAAACCATGGAATAATTCCAGTGAATTCTGTGTTATCTTGATTGATCCAGTTGATTGTTCTCGTCATATTGATCAATTTATTGTATGTGGACATTATATAATCGATAAGCATTAGGTACTTTGTTTTTTTTTTTTTTTAGAAAATGAGAATTAGTTCAGTACTTCAGTCGCCAAATAGGTGGTATAGAGAGACCCATGATGTAAAATAGTCAGAACTTGTTATAATAGTAATTGGATTTTCGAAGTAATTTTCAAATTCTCATAATTGAGGATAGTCAATGAGAAAATATGAAATGCCTTGGAGGTATGAGTTTGCGTAGATTGGCTAAAAATCAATTCTTTTACTCTGTTACAGTGGTTTGAAACAAGACAACAATGAGGTTTCTGCTTTGGCTTTGCATAGTAAGAATAAAAATTGTTGATTGATGTCTGTTGAAATTCTTCTTGTTGGCCCCAAAATTCTTTGGTCCATTTGAAGTGATTGCTTGTGTGGGAAAGGTTGTGTATAAATTGGCTCTTCCACCTTTGGCTAATATACACCCTATTTTTCATGTCTCTCAATTAAAAGAAGTTTGGAGCTCAAATCGTTCCTTCTCCTCATTTACCTCCGGTGGGTTTGGAAGGACAATTTTTTATTTCTCGTGTGGTTATCCTTGATCAGAAGTTAATTCATCGTAACCAACGTCCTATTACTCAAGTTTCGGTCCAGTGGGCTCCTGATAACTCGGTAGATGCTACTTGGGAGAACTATTCAGTGATGAAGGCTCGTTTCCCTAATTATATTTTTTTTAGGATGTATGCAAAAGACATAATAAGAGACTGCCACGTCAGCAGATTAATTAGCTTAATCAGTTGGTAATTGTCAGACAGTTAGTTGTTATGCAAAGTAGTTAGTTGTTATTGAATTAGTTAGACTATTAGTTAGTATGTTGACTAAAACACGGGTTATTGATGTAATTGAACTCATGTAGTGAAATAATATACTCCCTCTGTCCCAAATTAAGAGTCCCACTTTGGGAATTCAACTATTTAGCTATTTAGGGGGACATCATTTATTATGCTTAAAATTAACCAGCTTTCTATTTCTACTCTTATTTAACTCCTAGAAAGTTGAGCAACATTTTAAAACATGCAAGATAAATAAGGTATATTAAATGTATTCAATTTTCAAAAGAAGGTAATCTAGAAAGTATTGTATATTAGCCTAATAAATATCTATCTAAAAAT
>JABWDY010002325.1:658-11647 GCA_013358455.1 Thalictrum thalictroides | reverse complement strand
GTTTATTATTAGTCATGATTATGATTACTTAAGTACCCATACCGTGTCCACATCACAAGAGTTCTGAGTTCCATAGATCCTGGGCCCGAAGGCCTAATCGAACAAAGCCCGAAGGCTTTAACCCATCTAAGAATTAGATAAGAAATTCCTCCAAACGCGCTTGAAGGGAATTGAACTTACAAACCTCTCACTCGTGTGATGTGGTGCAGCAATAGCACTGTGAATTCAAAATATAAATTAAATCACAATCATCATGACACTGATTGTGGGCTACAACATTGGAGTTTCAGGTAAAATTCGTGCTACCGCCGATTTCATTGACAGTAAAATTAATTGCTGACTACATAATTTTTGCCATTTCGCATGCCATTCGTACCACCATAAATTAATTACACATACATGTTTGTTAGTTGTATAGTTAAATACATGTAAAACTACATCAAGGATGGAAGAAAGAAAGCATAAATGGAAGCAAGATTGTTGTTCTTCCATTTTCGGATTTTGAATGTATATAGAGGAAAGATCTGTTCAGCATATATAACTAATAACTTACAAATGACACAGATAGTTTCGTACGTGATTAGAACCATGTTAAAACAATCTTGCGCATGAACTCTTCTGGTGCTGGAAACATAGAAGAAGCAATGAATGTCAATGGGTTGAAGTCATGTTATATAAGAATAAAAGGAAATAACAGTCAGAACTAGATAACATGAGTCAGGTTTTGTACCTTCTCCATTGGTGAAGAGGTTGAATTGTCCAATGGCTTGCCTGATAAACATCTCAACTCCACTAACCACAATGGCACCAACCTCCTCTGCTTCTCGCAATAGCCGGGTGTTTCTTGGTGTGTAAACGGCATCAAAGACAAGTTCATATGCTCCCAAGGCCTCCTGAATACCAATTAACAACCATTAAGTCCATGACTCGAAGTCATATATGCATTGCATACACATACATACCGATACATGTATATAGAAGAAGCTAGAATACCTTTGCTACAGGTGTTTGATCTGAATGTGGTTGCATTCCTACAGATGTAGCATTCACAAGAATCATTCCTCCCCCTGGACAGAAGTTATTTAAATCTTCGTACGGTAAAGCCTCCCCTGAAACCGCAAGTGCAAGAGCCTTTGCTCTTCCTATACAAATAAATCCTAAGGTCAGAGAGATAAAAGAAAATGCCATTTAATTTGTTCTAGAGAGAGCACATAAATGTACCATAGGTCCGGTTGAAAATAAAAACCCGAGCCCCTCTGCTTTTAGCCCCAAATGCTAGTGCTCTTCCAGCACCTCCAGCTCCCACTAACACAAACACTTTACCAGAAAGAGGAGAGGTATGTGAATGTGATGGATCCCCATTTGCACTTCTTCTTGCTGTGATTTCCATTGGTCACAACTGTTAATAAGCCACTTCAGATGGTGTATCTCGTAACAATATGTATTTCTTTCTACAATTTTTTTGTCGAAAATTAAACTGCAAACAAAAGAATATATTATCATGAGATTTACCTCTTAAAGCATCCTCGATTGCAGTAATTGACGCTTCACAATCTGTATTATAACCAACTAGCTTCCCATCGGCAGATCTCCTTACAATAGTATTTACTGCTCCTATGGACTGATTGATGAAGTACCAAGAAACCATTAAACCAATATAAATTATATGGTCAATCACTTCACTTGCTATAATAAACCAAATATAATCTCAAGTGGATGAATTAATCCACCTAACTATCACTCTTGTATAGATTAGAGCCTGGTGATCCATGGTAGATAGGTTGTACTTCTAGGTTACAACCAAGTTCACTAGTCTTGTGATTTATGCGAAGTAAGCATGTTTGTTGTCTGACTCCTTAACTAACCGTAATTCGTAAGTCAAAGTACTGTTGCAGTCAGGTATACTAGTTCTCAATGTAATTCATCTTGCATGCATTAAGATATCAGATATAAAAACAGTTTTGCTTGTACACTTCTGTCTCTTGCTATTCATGTTCCGAACAACGTTTGAAAACACGAAAGCACAAAATGTCCTGCAGCAAGAGAACTTCATTATAAAAATGAACCAACACGAGTATTAACACCTTAGCCAGTGGATGAACTTCATCGCAGCACCTCACAGCACCTTCTTTATGTGGAATTCCAACACTAAAATAGAAGAACAAACACAAAATGTTGTCTTAGAGAGTTAATGCTACTAAGATCAATATAAGGATAGTTCTGTCTAATCTAGAAAACAATACAGGACTCAAGTATATGCTACTCGGTCTTCACTATATTTTCTTATCAAACCAAACGATTATATACCTGAAGCCTGCAAAATCGGGACTAGAATATACTCTGAAAAATTCCTCAATATTATCAACAAGCAAAGGAACATAAATTCCATTGTATCCAGCATGACTGAAGGCAGGATTGTGCAGCAGAGGGCCTTTGCTGTGACCTACTGGATTCGCAATGAGACCAAATACTTTTGTATCTACATTCAATTTCTTGATCTTATAAACATGTCTAAGGGTGCCTAAAGTTGGTAAACCAGGTATTGGATTGCTCCCTATAGTTCCATAGACAAAAAAACCACCAAATTTTGGGCACAATAGCTGGCTTATGAGGCCTTTATCACCCATTGCACATGCAATCAGTGGAACCTGCGGGTAGTTATATGAAGAGCAGGAAGTCAAGGAAAGAGCATATCCATATGAATGAAACTCTTAGAGATCATATATATAAAATAAATCGTACATCTGATCAAAAGATAAATGCAGGACACAATGTTGATAAAGAATTGAACATTGGGGGGTTTTCGCCAAGAGGTACCAAAATATGGGGGGTTTTCGCCAATTTTCCCATTATTTTTTGCTTAGTGGAAGTTGTCGAGTAGATTATTTCCTATTTTTTTCAGAAACATGTTTATACAATATCTCAGAAGTATGAGGAGCAACAAAATTCTCTGCAAAATGAATATCAAAAACAAAATTGAGTTCTGTCACCAATAATCCTCACCTGACAATGTGAAAGGACATGAAACAAGGGCACTACATCTGTAATGTAGACTGTATCAAAGGAAAGTTTGATAATGTCTGCTCCAGTTGATTGCAAGCGTGCCACAATAAAGCTGAGATCATCCTTTGAAGGGGTAACATCCACATGACAGGATACAATCAATTTGCTATTTGGATAGCTATCTATATTTACGCTCGCCAAGAAATCTGAAGCCACCTTCAATCCATCATAAAAAATAACCTAAGTATATCCTAGCAAGATGATGCATTGTGTCTATATGCATAAAAAAGAAATTTGAATCCAGCAAATAAGCTAGTAGTAGCATAGCAAAGATAAGATCATTTTCAATGCAATTTGTAAATTTACATATCTACATAGAGCATGCAATAGGCCACATGGATCATAATTCATATTAGAAGCTAAGATAGAGTACCTCAAACTCCACTTCTATAAAGTCTGCATTTAATTGAAGAGCTCTTTTTAAAACTTGAAAGCAAGTGCTCTTCTTGCCTTGTATATGTGAACCTCCAGATTGATCCAACCTGAAAATAACACCACATAAAGTAGCTTTCTTCATATGATGAAATGAAATCACCCAACAGTTTAGACATCATTGTCCAGTACTCTTCGCGAGCTCAATGGATTTCACACTTAATTGCCCTGCAGCATCATGCACCTGAAATTGAGAGATTTTTATAAGTAGTAATGTAGTATGTACCGTACCTGAAAGAAACAATGGCAGGTAAAGTCTTTTGTTTGATAAGTTTTTCGACATCAGAGATATGGGAGAAGGATAAAGAATCAATCCTGAGCTCTACTAGATCAGCACCTTCAGTCTTAGCAATATCCATGGATGAGAACATTTGTTCCACTGTATTACACTGCAATGTAGTACATATCAACACATCCTTCATCTTCAACGCCATGGATATGATAACAGTAGTGAGTAGTAGTACTACTGTGACTGTCACTCTGAGAGATACCACTTATTAGCAGTGAGTGAGTAAGCTGTAAGCTTTAATTTGAAGCTGTTTAGTTGAAGTATTAATAATAAGCTAGAGATGGAATTTAAATGGCTGTAATAACAATGCTGATGTTGAAGTGTTGATGTAACAAACTGAGGAATTATTAGAGCTTTTGTCCCACTAGTTTAATTCAGTACGTGTACGTGTGAATGTTATAGCCATTTGAATCACATTGCATTGTTGATATCAGTCACCTTGGCTTTAATAACCTACCTCTCAATTACAACTTCTGTCCCAGTCCCACAACTGCTGTCAATATCTCAACATATGCTCTATAATCAATGGGTGCAAATTCTGTCTTGGTATCGCAAATGTATGATTGGTTACCTACCACTCTACCACTCTACCAGTACCACATTATTGTCGTAATCGAAACAACTGGAAATAGGAATCTGTTAACATGGAAATGGTGAATGGTCCCTCTGTAGGTGTTTAGTGGCAAGTTTTCCCTATTTAAGGAATCATGTAAAAAAAATGGCCCTTTTTTCATGTTTTTTTATGGTTTTACCCCTAAACACTTTTTATAATTTTTAAAAACTGTAAAGGTAAAACTGACAAACACCAACAATTGTTTAATTACAGTATATTAGTACAATAATTGGTACTAATTTTTAAAAAAAATTACAAACGATTATGAGATACAAGGCAAAGATCATGTCGACAACAAGATTCACAAGTAAGAACTACTATTTTTTCTTTTTTTAGTTTTTATTGAACCATAAATTGCATCTTTGTGGACAACTTCGGTAGTGCAGTACGAGAAATCAAGAATTCATCATGGAATGAGTGGTTGGTCTTATCATTTTTGGGTGAGGAAGGTACACTAGCCTTAGATAGTTAGATACAACACACCTACTGAGTGCTGACATGTTTCGAACAACCTCTCCACTCATAAATGTGTGAGAGGGATGCAACCGTTGCTCATATGCTCAAATGCACACTTACCAGTACTGTCCGATTGACCAGTTGGTTTAATCATGAGAGAGCAGCGGCAACTGGTGGTGATAAATTGATAATTAAGGTGGTGCTATACTGCTATAGGTGGTGGTGCCTCTTTTGATGAAAAACATATACCTACTAGTTACTATTCTACAGATAACTTTGGACCTTAGTTTAACCCCTAGATGATTATCCAAAGAGGGCACTGCAACTATAAATTTGAGGTGCACAAGTACCCAACACTTTTAACTAAATTTCAACATTACATGCAGAGAGCACACACACATTCACACACTAAACATCCAAACTTCTATTCTTGTTCTATCCGTTGCATAATGAGACTCACTGCTGCATTTGCTGAAGAAAATGCACCATGAAAGCTTTCTTGATAAGAGATTGATTCCAAATCTTTGGCCATCTTCAACAGTATATTACCTATATCAGCTTCTTTTGCTACCAGAGATTCGTAGTATGAACGAGCAGCTAATTTACTAATATCTACATTAGTCGTTTCAGGGCAGTATTCATCATCCAACCATTTGTGTAAACTTACCCTAAGCCACTCGGATTCCTGAACAAACAAAGGCATATCTGGTCAACTACTCAAGCCTATTGCAGTGCATACATGAAGAATTGTATTGTATGGCTTATTGCCGGGAAATCGCACAATCAACAGCAATTAAATTTGAAAGATGCAGTGTAATTTAAACCTACTGACTGTATCAATGATGTGTATCTCTAGGTAGCTATGTCTTATCAAATGAACTGCTGAGAAAACTTTTGAAAGACAAGCAAAGTATTCACAAGATAAAAGATAAAGGTTGTACTCCGGCTCTCCCTTTAAAAGTACCTGAAGGGCCTTGGAAGGGACCAACCAATGCTGTGGAACTTTAGGGTCTTCAACTAGACCTTGTGTCTCCCCTTCTTCTTCAATTGAATTTTGGGGATTTGAGAATGAAATTGTTCTCCCAGAAGGAAGACAATGAATTGAATGATTAAGTGTCCGAAAGTAAAAGGGAAATTTAAAGGTAGGTACCCTAATTGAAGGGCCATTGTTCTTCCTATTAAAGACATAGGAAGTTTGGGAAAACAACTGCAACGCCATAGCAACTGTCAACCACAAGAATTTGGAATTTTGGATCCTCACAAAGGCTGAAGCTGAAGCAAGAATAAGCGTCACTGAAGTACGAAACAAATTGGGCCAGGCTTCATATTATGGACCTGGGTTTAGGGTTTTCTCCAACAAAACAGTTTCTATGGTTCATCATCTTCATAGAAATCCAGACCAGGTTACTCAGTTTTATCAATTCAAGCATGTCTATTAATGAAATTTTGTTTTTCCAGTTTAGCCTATTCATTTGGAGCTCAACATGGTATTCAGATAAGATAGAATATTGCCATGAAGATCAAACAATTTAAGCAAATTTTGAAAAACTGTAGCACTGGCCACTGGCAGTTTCTGTCAACTGCCAGTGTAGAATTTATAAACAAACTACTGCATGGTTTCAGGATTGCACACAACATAGGTGCTGCGTTAGTTCCATTTTGATTCATTCAAAGCTAAGTTTATGGTCCAGATGTTAAAGTAATTACAGTACAGTAACCTCGGATCTATAGGACCTGGCTTTGGACTATAGTTTTTTCCCCCTTAATAGCACATATACAATTATATCCCCACTCCAGATGAACAGATTAATATTCCGGCCCTTCATTCAAAAGCCGTGTTAAAAAGACAGCAACCCTAAGCACAAACAAGATAAACTTCTGCATTGGTGTTCTTCTACTTGCAACTATATTATATACCTCCATGTACTATTACTTATACTTGTGTGATGTGATACCTGTTTATCTATATATGGTTCCTCTAAAACACCTTTGCACTGAAGTGTGATGGCGATACAGAATCCACAGGAAACTATGTCAGGAACAGGAACAACACTACATGGCTATCAACTACACGAGCAAAGAGTCAGGTTATGAACTTCTTCCTTTGGGTAAATGTACATTTTCTGAACCATGGATTGGAATTTCCTGCGTTTGCACAAGTAGAATCAATCAACAAAGTTTGTCTGGAAACATATAACTTCAAACTTATTATAGGTTCCAATATTGGACTGGCAAGGTTAAATTTAAATCATTACTTGAACCTCTCAATAGGATTTATTACTTAACTGCCAGGGGTAATCTCCAATCAGCTTGGTATTGCCTTCATCATCTGTGTATACCACACTCCAACTCTTGCTGCAATCCATCAATTGTCCTCCAAAATCAAACATCTGATCAAGTTCATTTATAAGTTCCTCATACCCATTGAACCTCATGAGGTCCACAGATCTCCCAAGAGCAGTTCCGTACTTCTGGACCTGAAAGGAAGACACAATACTTGTGGTAATTGCAAGTTTGTAAGAATTAAACTGCACCAAATTAATGGAACTGAATTATGGGATACCTTGGTGCAACTTCTAGAGTTCAACAAATTAGTCTTATACAGTTCCCCAGATACACACCCCAAACCGCTAGAACTAGAAGGCTTCGCGCTCTGGTTCAGATCCAAAAGTCTGTCAGACTCTATAACGTCCAAATGTGACGTCACTGGAGCAACAACACAACCATCAGGTAGGTTGGTGGAAGTTACGCATGATGGCACCGACTCTAATGGATTCTTAATGAAATCAACACCAAATATAATGCAAGTGCCGCTGCTTTTTGATTGAGCCATTGGTGCTACTTCGTTGGGTTCAGGGGCCATGTAGGAAATGGCATTTGAACTGGACCTCATCTCGTGAAGTTCGTCTTCACCATCGACCCCAAAGGTGGAAAATGCTGGCAAGCAGTAGGTTCTACACCCCAAAACATCGGGAATGACACTAGAATTGGGTGTCAAATTGCCAAGACAAGGGGAAAGCATATCATGCAGCTGACTGTGAAGCTCATTCTCCATTTCCAAGTGAGTCTGACCCCAGCTGAAATTTGGAGTCGGCACCAACAAATGAGTCAACAGAGGTTTTTCTTTGATTCCTAACTCATGAACACCGATGGCATTGTCTTCTTGACCTTGCAAGACCCCTGATTGTCTTTGAAGCTGTGAAGGATTATTTGCACCATGCAGAAAACCTATAGTAAAACAAAACTGTGTCAGATCAGCCATTCAACAATACTAATGACCCTCCATAAATAATTCAAGGTAAGTTTTTGAAGCAAAATGAAAAGCAGTAAACATTTACTGACCATCAGTTGGCAAAAAAGATGGTTCAGGAGATGATAACAGCCGTATACGAGCCTTCTTCGGTTGAGGAAGATGTGAAGGCTGTCTAGTGCTGGTCACTGACACTGGCTCAATCTTCCAAGGAGAAACTCTGTCAGGGCGCACAATATTGGCAAAGGTTTCATCCCATTGAACCTACAATTTTATTTAATAAATGAATTACACAAATGGAATGAAACTTTGCAAAAGGAAGTAAACAGTTTGTAAACATGAAAACTACTTACCTTGAGACATCTCCATTCAGAACCAGGCCACCTAAGTGGATCAAACTCTTCATTACCAACTACAGTACCTGCCAACCTGGTCATAGGAAATCCTACTTTCATCAAGGAAACAAGAACAGGGAAACAACTCTAGGGGACCAACATAGAAATAAACTTTTTGTTTTCTTATTACCTTCTTTCAGGGGATTCCTCCGTCTCAAATTTCATTCTGAACCTTGTTCCAACTGCATAACTTGTTTGAGTTGACTTCGCATAAAGAGAACATGGAACTATGAACTCAGAAGGACTTGTTCTGTTAGAAATGCCAAAATAACAGAATGTTTATCATACATATATCTTTGAATCCAAATCAACTGTTACTCTGTTACACTTATTGAACCAATCCAGACAAACAGGCTTCCAAACATACTAATAAATTAATAACAAAAACAATATTATGTACAAGGAAAACACATTTCTCACCTAGGCCTGTAGTACACACTGAACATGGAACCAGTAGATATAGCATGAGAAGCAGAAGCAAGCACGCCCAGTTGCATGCTATGATTGGATAGGACCGAAGGTGAGGCATTGTTATTGGGCTTCATAGCACGTCTGACACCAACACGAAGTTCTCCATCTTCTCCCCTGACAAATAAACATTGGCCTTTAAATCCCCCATGTAGAAGCACTACAATGCAAAATTCGAGGAATAGAATTTGCATAAGCAGTGAAGTATATACATATGAAAGAAAACAAACCTGAGGAAAATAAAAGCATCTCCTGTCACAAGCTTTTTTGCGCTTACAAATGTACTCCAACCACTTGTGAGCAAGTGTCGCTTTGGTTGACCTACATTTAGGAATAGAAAACATGTAGAAGAAAAGAAGCTGAGAGGCAGCTCCAAAATCAAGGGAATAATTCATAACTCGTTAATTGAAAACAGTTGGAACATTCAGATAAATTTTGTTATCGTACTTAAAGCTAGGTAATTTACGAGGGCCCCTTGTAAAAATAGATATTGTAATCTCACCACGGTATATGTGGCGGAAGCGCCATTCAATTCCATGCAAGTCCTTTGCTATCAGCTCTTGCGTTGGGGGTTGGTGAGACATGTCCTACAATAAAAAAATCCATTGACGCTATCATCACAAACTCACCATTTAGCTTTGATAAGAGAAAAAAAGTATAGAAGATTGTGGTACTTCAAAACAAATAACAAATGCCCATACGAAATATATTGAGAAATCCCATTCTGCAGGAGGATTCCTAAAGAACCAAATTTTAAGGAACATGCATGAACTAATGCTGTCTAGAGGTGCTATCAGAAGTCTATGGCACGAGACACAATCAACAATGAATCGTGCAAGTAGTTTCTTGCATTCAAATGGATAGGCAGTAGAAGCAAAGATCTGTTTTAGATTATATAGATATGGTTTATACACATAGGGTAAAAGCCCCTTACATGTGTACTAAGTGTATGACCATAGCATGGATGGATGACCATAGCAATATAGCATGGATGACCACATTTGTGTTAGATTCACATTTTTCTTCGATACTTACCAGTGGTGGAAGGCATTCATCGGCATGCTTCTTCAGAACAGAGAATCCACCATGTGTGCTTGTATCAGATGCAGTTAATGACTTGGAAAAAGTGTATATGCGGCTCTTTTTAGTCTGCAACTGAGGGCTTTTCTTCTCCATGGTTGGCTCCTTGTGCTGCATTAATCCAAAACATCAGGTTCACTAATCATGCACATGTGTTATACACTAGTTATACATACATTTTGCTACTAGTAGTCATGAAAAAACCAATCTGAAGAAGATGATTCCTAACCTGTGTCTCTGGGAGCAACGTCACTTGTGCAAACACTTCGTCTGTATCCATTTCAGCCTGAAATTACCAAACATTTCCCTTAATCATAATAATTACCATGAGTTTTTACACTGTAAGCTAAATAAATAGAGAGTATACTATGTAAAGAGAAAGAGAAAAGCATTACCAAAAGTTCAATATTCACAACCGTGCAGAGGATTTTAGAAGGTAAATTGTATTTTGGCATTTTCACATTAGTCTCTTGATTAGTGTAGGCTTCAACCTGCAAGATCCCATTTCAAACAAGTACAAAAAATTTAAGAAGCAAACTACATAAATTATTATCTTTACAATCATACTAACACCTGTACTCAATTCAAGTAAAATTTTAAGCCAATCATTTTAACAATAGAAGGAGCAGGGCAAAAAACAGTACCTGTTCTAAATGACCTTGGGGGAAATAGTATACCTTCTCCCCAAGTCGAGGAACTGTGACCAAAGGTCCAGCACAGAGTTGCCAGAGTTCAGCATATAAACTATCCTTCTCACCTGAGAGCAAAAACCCCAAAAGGTTAACTATCAACAACAGATACAAAGAATACTTCAACTGATTATACTACTTTAGGACTATGTAAACAAGCAAAAAAAGGTGAATACTACCATGTCATTCCAACCTTCTTCTATGAACAGATAAAAAAAAAACAGAAAAGCAGGGAAACACTCTAAAGTTCAATA
>JABWDY010002313.1:22138-37596 GCA_013358455.1 Thalictrum thalictroides | reverse complement strand
GGGTTGGCCATTTCGGATTGGGCTGGATATTTTAGTATAGGGCTGGATTGGGTTGGGTTAAATTTTGGGCCTAAAAGCTTATGAGCCAACCTATCCATTTACCAGTAGAAAACGTGCATCAGTAGTCCAATTTGGACTAACGAAGCCTCGACGAAACGGTTTTTGGTTAACTTCTAGGAAGCTTACAGGAAGTCCACTGTCTCTGGTTGTAACGAGTTGAGGAATAGACCCATCAATGAACTCATGACTTTTACTAATCTGTTAATGAATTAGCTACATGCAATAATACCAATATTTGTTACAAAATATTTATACATTAGAACCAGAGTCATGGCGTGTCTACTGTTCACTGCTGCCGTGCTTCAAACGGAACCTACGAACTCTTCAACTGTTGAGCCACAGCCCACAGGTGTGGCTCATGTGCAGTAGTGTAGTAGCGTTGTTTTAGCACCAAATTAAGGGCTGAGCTCTGGCATGATTTCAGTGTTCACCATATAATAATGTCGTCTGAGGCCGATTTGAAGAGACTAAAATTATGCTCCGAAGACCAGCAGAATAAAACACGATATGTCGATATGGTATTTCGTTCGTGTTCCTTTCGCTTTGGTGGACCCTCCAGTGACAGAGCTTTAACCTCAGCGCCGCGTGGAGCATCGGATACGACTAATCTTGGGTCCTTTGCCGTTGCGTCATCGAGATGTGTATCAATATAGATCTGAAAGCTATTTTTAAGACAAAAGTCAGAAATGCGGAAGAGGTTCTTCTGTAATTAGCTAGCCAAACAAACTGATATAAATCTCTTTAAATATTTCATCTTAAACGCGCTTTCTTTGAGAGATATAGGCTGAGAAGTAGAAGAGAGGAGAAGAGAGAGAAGATAAAGCGAGAGAAAGAGAAATGGCTGAACAGCTAACCGAAGAACAGATCTCTGAGTTTAAGGAAGCTTTCAGTCTATTCGATAAGGATGGAGATGGTAGATCTCTCTCTCTTTCTGTTTCGATTTCTCGATCTTGTTGTTTTTGTTTTGGTTTCGATGATTTGAGGTTTGATTTGAGGTTTGATTTGAGGTTTGATTTGAGGTTTGATTTGAGGTTTATTTTAATATTGAAACCCTAGAAACTCGATCTAGTTCTGTTCTTTGATTGTAGGTTGAGAACTGTGTTAATTTTATGATTAAATGTTGACAGATGTAGAGATCTCTTTCGTTTAGGTGTTGTTGAAACTTCTCTTATATTTTGGTTTTATTGTTCATTTTGGATGTAGATTAGATGTTTTTTTGTTGTTCATATGATTTCTGCTTCTGATGATCGGTAAATCTGTTTATTTTTGTTGTCATTTTAAATCTAGATCAAAATGGTTTTATTGAGATGTTTTGGTTTATATTCTGTCTAATTTACTAGCTGTTAGTACTCACATTTTTGTTCTTCTGGGTATTATTCATTTTGATGAGGTGTACATCTTTATTGTTGGTTTTGCTGCCTTTTCTTTTAGATCGACGGCTTTGGCCTTGATAAAAAAGAACTAATATGTTGGACTTTGCTGTCTTACAACTTACATGTGTTCCTTCATCAATCACACAAAATTAGGTCATAGTATAATCCTGAAAAGAGGAACAAAGTAGCATAGTGATCAATGGAGGATATATCTATGAATAGATTGTTTAGTGACAATTGAAATTTAATTGTGGTCAGCAAACACAATCTTATTCTGGAATTTAGTGTCCAATGTGCCATGTCAGTATTTTGAACCAATAAAATCCTATTGCATTTTTTTTTCTTCAGTAAAACGTAATTGGAAACCAAAGCATCTTGAATGACATGTTTTCATCCTCTTGAAAATTGAAGCAGTCTTTAATGAAGGGTTCATCCAAGGCTGTTAATCTATGAGAAGGGATGAATTTTGATTTTCTTTTATCGCACATATGTGAAAGAATTGTATGAAGAGGTTGTGTACTTGACTTCTAATATTTTCTTGGTTCTCTTTCTTTCTTTCTTCATATGGGTATGTATAGTATGTTGAGCGTGAGACACTCAACGCTTGTAACAGTAGTACTAATAAGCATTGTGATCAGACTGAACTGAGTTTATTTCAAGTATGTAATAAGTTGAACACTAAAGCAAAGTATAATATAAAGTAAGTGTGAATAGAATGTGGCATTGATTTTCATAGGATTCCGGTCATTTTAAGGATTAGCCTTGAGACATGGCCTAAATCAATCCCATAATTTTTGAGTTTAATTATAAACTTCCACCCAACCAATCTTAAGATTTTTAATTATGCCAGTATATATTAAAGTGAAGGTTTGGTCGAGTTTTGTGGCCTTTTGGCTGAGCAGACTCAAGTGCCAATATGAATAAGGTAGATCTGCTTTGAAAGTTTCTCGTAAACTGAATTCAGGTTTTCTGGTTTCCGAATAGTTTTTTCTCGATTGATTGTTCTTTTGTTCCTCTATTGGATATTAAAAGTCCCATAATTCGGCATCCATGATATACTGTTCTCTTATTGATGTGCAATCGTATATGTGTAGGCTGCATTACCACCAAAGAGTTGGGTACAGTGATGAGATCTCTAGGGCAGAATCCAACTGAAGCTGAACTCCAAGACATGATCAATGAGGTCGACGCTGATCAAAATGGAACTATTGATTTCCCAGAGTTTTTGAATTTGATGGCACGCAAAATGAAGGTGATCCCCACATTAATTTAAGATCATAAGAATTTAGGCACCACCTTTAGATTCTGCTACATGTTGTATTACTTGTGTTAGAGACATCAATACACACTTGGATATGATTTGTGCAGTAGGCTTATGCATATAACATTATTAATACTTTTGCTGCTGTCGTGGACAGAGTCACACTTGTCTGTCTCATTGTTTGTTGTTCATGGTGCTACGAGTTATCTTTCTTTAGATTTGTTATATTTTCGTATACTTGGGGTGAAGAGCTAGGTAGCGATGGTTAACAAGTAGCAGTTATTTATAATTAGGAAGTGGATGAATTGTGTTTGGTATTGAAGAAATTCAGTAGATGATAGTTTTCTTTCCCTCATTTCCTGTATGCTTTTTTCAGCTTAATGAAAATTAGATGCATTAAATGTATTCCAGTCATATATTATTAGTTTATTACTCTTTTTTTTTTTCCCACTCATGTCTATATGATTGGAAGATTACAAAATTTTGCTTATCAATCTATGTTTATCTTGATCATTTTGAAATAAATTTGGAATCATCATTATCTATTTGATGGGATGTTAGGCTTATAGAGTTCAGGTAGTGCTCATTGAAGCTAAGTGGATCAGGAGATGTCTATTTATTAAGACCATTCTTATTTACATGGGTATAAAAATTGTAAATTTTAGTTTCCATACGAACATGTCCAGATCTAAGTTTTTTGTCTTTTATATTCTTGAAGGATACTGATTCTGAGGAAGAGCTAAAAGAAGCTTTCAAGGTTTTCGACAAAGACCAAAATGGCTTCATCTCAGCTGCTGAGGTAAATATGCCCCATCTAGTTTATTTTTAATATTCCATTATTTTGAAGGAATTAGGTAGGACAGTAGGTGGATTACATAATTTCTACATTAACTTTATTATGCTTTCATGTCTGTTGCGACCAACCCATTACATTATCATGCAGAAGCCTTCAGTGTAGTCGTGGTCAACATTGATATCAGTTTCAAAGAATTATTTTTTCACAAGGAATTACATCCATGGATATTCCTTCATATGAGCATTCATCCATGTTGTAGGAAACCTATACATTTATAATAAAAAGTTGAGACTAGGTCCACTGATATCTTATATCTTAAAATAAGTTAATGGTTCTTGGATGGTAGTGAGTTACCATAATATTATCAGATAAAAAAATTATTAAAATATAAATTTATGCTCCTTATAGACTAAAAGTATGAGTGATGATTGAAGTTGTTACCACTTAAAGAAATTTTTTGACGGTCAGATTGTCTTTCATGCCATGATTTCTGACTCTAAGCTTTTGACCCCAAAGCCTATTGTATAGCTGAAGCAAGCAAGGTATGTTGTGCAGTAGTTTACTTTAAACAAAGCAGAGGGCAAACTTATAAGAATATTTTAACCAGTATTGCTTTGATATTCCAAGTCTTAGCTAATTTACATCCCTTAGATTAACCATGTGCCCACAAAGAATTATATTTGACGTTTATCTTCTGTGGGCCTTGTGTTTTTTAGATTCTTACCATTTGCCTGAATTTTTCTCTCATAACATGGGTCTTTCTCCCTGAGCAGCTGCGACATGTTATGACAAATCTTGGAGAGAAGTTGACTGATGAGGAAGTGGATGAGATGATCCGAGAAGCAGATGTTGATGGTGATGGCCAGGTCAACTATGAGGAGTTTGTGAGAATGATGCTTGCCAAGTGAAATGGGCGGGACATTTGACATAGACAAAGAATGTGTAGTAGTAGGTAGTATTTCATAATATTCAGACGATGAGTGAGACTATCTTCATTTGGTTTTCTTCCTTTAAATTTGTAGTGTGGATTTCTAAGACAGTTGTTTTACCCAGTTCTTGTTATAAACAGTTTCATTTCTTATCAGTGATGATAATTGTTTGGCAGCCTCATGAAGGTTACACCCATCAGAAACTAATGCTTACAAACTTGATAGTGATAAGAAGTTCAACTATGTTATAACAATCTTTCATAGGTGATGGACAAATCTTGAAATTTCATTTTGGGTGGATTGCTTTGCAATGTGTCCATCGTGTTTAGTTTTATAGGGTGAAGCTAGCCTTGATAAGCCTTTTTCAAGGTTCAGACTATACTTGGCTGAGAGCAGTATTGATTTATACATTGATTAAGATTTCCATCACGTTATAGATTGGTGCAATCTGTTGAATTTGGTCTATCTTCGTAAAGCTGAGAGTGATTGACAGGAGCAAGAAAAAAGGTTTTTCCTTCCAGCTAAAGTAGGTACAAAACTACAAATGTACAATAGAATAAAGTGTTTCATGGACATACCTCCGGCGTAAAACTGCTCTATTGCTTGAATAAAATGTAGGCAATATTTCGAATTTATCTGCAATTCCTACAGTATTCTGAAATTTCTCTATGTTTTTGCTTTGTGATGAGAAGAAAGCCAGTGGAACTGTGGAAGTGTCCTCAATCACTATTCCCTACTCCGTTCTAAAATGCAGAGTTAACTATCTTTTCTAATTGTAAATGTCGAAACTATCAACATTTGCTAGAAACTCCAATCCAAATCAAATAATTCAAAATCTACTCACACTTTTTGATCAATGCAAATCAATGATAGAATTGAAGCAAATTCATACATTAACCATCACTTTCGGCATCTCCGACGACCATACATTTGTGTCCAAAATTCTATATTTCTCTGCTATTTCCAACACCGGAGACATCGATTATTCATACCAATTCTTTACCCATCTCCCCAAGCCTAGCATTTTCAATTGGAACACAATCATTAGAGGCTATTCCAAAAGCAAGAATCCCAATAAAACGATTTCTGTATTTAATGAAATGTTGCGAAATGGCGTCATGCCAGATTATCTAACATTTCCTTTTCTTGCGAAAGCTTGTGCTCGCTTGTCGTCTCTTCGTCTTGGATTGGGATTGCATAGTTGCATTTTTAAGTCTGGTTTTGAATTTGATCTATATGTGCGTAATTCCTTGATCCATATGTATTCTTCTTGTGGAGATATAATTTCTGCCAAGAATTTGTTTGATGATATGCCACATAGGAATTCAGTTTCTTGGAATTCTATTATTGATGGCTATGCAAAGTGTGGTGACATGGTTTCATCCCGAGAAATATTTGAATTGATGCCAGGGCGGGATGTGGTGTCATGGAGTTGTATGATTGATGGGTATGTTAAGAGTGGGGATCATAGGGAAGCATTAGAAATTTTCAAGAGAATGAGGCTTTCTGGGATCAAAGCAAATGAAGTGACAATGGTGAGTGTGTTATGTGCTTGTGCTCACCTTGGTGCCCTCGAGCAAGGGAAGACGATGCATAAGTATGTGAAGGACAATGGATTGCCTATGACTTTGGTATTAAGAACTTCCTTAGTGGATATGTATGCCAAGTGCGGGTCAATACAGGAGGCCCTAAGTGTGTTCCGTGGATTATGCTTGAGTCGATCTGATGTGTTGCTCTGGAATGCAATTATTGGTGGGCTTGCAACACATGGATTTGTTGTAGAGTCACTCGAGTTGTTTACAGAGATGCAGAAAACAAAAGTCACTCCAGATGAGATCACATATCTGTGCTTGTTGAATGCTTGTGCTCATGGAGGACTGGTAGAGGGAGCTTGGCATTTTTTCAACTCTCTTAGCATACATGGGATGACACCTATGCTCGAGCATTATGCTTGTATGGTGGATGTTCTTGGGCGTGCTGGGCATTTGGATGATGCATACGAGTTCTTAAATAGAATGCCAGTAGAACCAACTGCTTCTATGTTAGGTGCATTACTTAGTGGATGTTTGAATCATGGAAGAGTAGACATCGGTGAAATAGTAGGAAAAAGGCTTATCGAACTTGACCCTGAACACGATGGTAGGTATGTTGGATTGTCAAATGTGTATGCCGTTGCCAGACGATGGGAAGATGCCAAGACACTGAGAAAAGCCATGGAGAAGAAAGGGGTCAAGAAATCCCCTGGATTTAGTTCTGTGGAAGTGGATGGGGAGCTCCACAAGTTCATCGCGCATGATAAAATACATCCTCAGTTGACACAACTATACTCTATGTTAAATGTAATAGCAGAAGAAATGAAGTTGGATTGTAATAACATAATTCAAGGACATAGTTTGGCTAATATAGAAGATATTGGTTGACTCTGCATTGTTTCATATTGTTCAAACATTGTTGACAGAGATCAGGCAGAGTCTGAACCTTGGCCAGTATTCTACTTAGTAAGCAAGAGAACATTCTGGTGGTTGCCCTTTAGGAAATCGCTTAATATCATTGCAATAGTTGTAGATCATGTAAGTGTTCTGGATGTCCTTGAGTTGTTTCTCACAGTCAGCTGCAAGCACCTGGTCCCACCATTTTGCTCTCGACGAAGAGCAGAATGATTGTCCATTCGTGCTCACACATGCATCAGCTCCATATCTACGATAGGAAGCTGTGAATGGTGCATTGCTCCAGTCAGTTTTAACAATCCCACCTCGTGTTGCCCAATCAGCGCTCCAAATGGTTGAGTAAAGTCGCATATATAGGTTGATCTTTTGGGTAGGGTACTCCTTGTGCTTCAGCATTTCTATAGACCCTGATTGGTATCCCATCTACAGAGAATCTGAAAGCATACAACATCTCTTTAATGAAATATATATGACTGAATAGTCATATTAATTAGAGAAGGAAACAGAATCACAGAGAGAATAGACTTAAAACTTAACAGTATCTGCTGAGGATTCCAAAGAATAGAGTAAGTGTGATAGTCTGCTCTAGGGTCGAACCAGAGATAGAATTGTTGCTCTCTATGATGTTTGCCTTTTGTATAAATGTTGGTGTGTAGTGTATAAGGCTCACCACTAACATTTCCAAGAAATTCGAAGTCTATTTCGTCACGATTGCCACCTGCAGATTGTAGCTGCAGTTCCAATTGCAGTCGAGAAAATGAACAAAATTAGTGTCAAATTGACAGTACAATTACAAAATCCTTGTTCAGTTATTTGGTTGCTCTACAGTCTACACCATCAGTTTTGGACTTTTAGTCCTAATTGCCGAATGCCCGAAAGGCCTGAAACGAATAGGCCCAAGACAAAGTTAATTGATATAGGCTTTAAATTGGGCCTCTGAGTGCGCTACCAAGTCCAGTTCATTTTTTAAAGTCTTAAGCCCTAAAGGAGGAAGAACACTTGAGGCCCAATAAGTAGACAACGGTAAATTTCGGCCCTAAATTTCTATATCGGGTTGCCTAAATGGCTAAATGAATGGGCCACTGTAAATTTTCCAAATCTGAGGTGTGAGTATGGGAAAAATTCACAAAAGAAAATTTATTTCAACTAAAACTTTCAATTCAATAAAACAGGATTTACATACTGTACTACTATGAACAAAAACTGAAACAATTGAGAGAAAATCAGCATTGCCCTCTACGACACGATAAAATGGTGAGATTATGGATTAGAAAAAAATTTGGACAAATATATGTGATTTCTCTTGAAAAATTCGTCAGGATGATCAAGGAAACAAATCAACATTCAATATTGGTAAAAATGTAAAATACTGAATTCAGATGTTTTATCCGGACGAGTAGTTTAAGCGACGTCAGTAATTGTCGTAACTTCTCACGCAGTCTAAAATCCAATTCAATCAAGAAAATACATAATAATAAATCACATATATAGTGCAAATGGATTGTTGTTTTTTCGACAAATATATAATTCTAAATAGATATGGAGATGTTAGAGTACTAATAACTACTACTAAGCTGTATCTTATATACATTAAAACGTACATAGAAGGTAGTGACAGTCCCAGCAGAATCACCAGGGACAAGTTTTATCTGCATGTCGAGCTTTCCAAATAAATACTCATCTTTGGATTTAAATCCTGAACCTGATTCATTATCAAGTGAAAGCTGGAGCTGAGAACCATCTTCAGATAACCTGATTCATTATGTTACTAAGTAAGCCACATGCATTTGTATTTTTTCAGTAAATGTGACGAAATTATTAGTGTTATGGTTATACTTAATTATACGTCGGTGATTAGATTTTGTGGCTGATTAATTATATAGGCTTTAAGGCTGTCAAAGTTTGATGCCGATATTTCATTGAAAAGAAAACCTTGTTTTGGATGCGACTTGTGAGTGAATCATCTTCACAAAAATCAGTAAATTAAATTGAAAAAAATTGGCACTTGCAAAATATTTGATATAAGCCTGGCTAGAAAAAATATGCGGAAAAGTTTTTAAACATGATGCTACGTAAATATAAACATGGAAAAATATTGGTATGGTCTAGATCTACCACAAAGTTTGTTCTTGGAGAATGTCATATACCACTATTGAGAGTGTATTGCTCATTGCTATGGTTTTCGTCATCTCTTTAAAGCAGCCAGAGATAACTGATCGATGATGATGCCAAGGAAACTGCAGCCAAAATTCTTTAAAAGTAGGACGATTTGGCGCAAGTAGATATGCATGGAAGTGATGTCTTGGGGGGGCAATAGGAGAAAATTCGAATTCCATATGATAAATTTTATCCATGGGAAAGGAAAAAGAGCTAGCTAGGTAGTGAAACTAGTAGCCCCATTCACATGACAGAAAGCACTTAAACACACAACAGATCCAAACTCAAAACTTGTTAGTGACCAGGATCAATGCGCACAAGCACTAGATTTAATTAGTACATTTGATCGACTTCACGATGCATTTAAACACCACTGACATTGTGTGTACGTATCTGATGCAGCGTGTTGTTGGTCGTATGCATTTCATGATCCATGCTCAAAATAATTCATCTATGGTTACTAGGCATAGGGAAAAAAAAATGCAAACTAAAAATTAAAAATTAAAGATCATTGAGTGAGTGAAGAAGATACATTGCCAGTAAAATGAGGAGAAGGAGAAGAAGTAGAGTTTTTGTGGTTGTGCATCCACACCTTGAAAACCTGTCTACTCACTCCAATACTTCTACAAAACATTTCAATCTCATCTTCCTCTCCATCTTTCCTTTTTATCCTCCACCCTATTTTCTCAGCAAATTCAAGCATCTTCTCTTTTTGATCCACACTAAACTTGGTCCGAATCCGTTTCTTCCCACCCCGTTCAGATTCATTCGATTGACCAGCTCCATATTCTATCAGGTCAACTGCATCCGGATCTCTTCCAAAGAAACTGCCTGCACCATTTCCACCTCTTTTACCTGCACCACTGCCTATACTGACACTGACTTTTCTGTGGAAATTCCGGTGACAACCACATGCTGCGCATTTTAGCGTCGTGTCTGGTGTGGTATCATCAAGAGTAAACTCACCACAACCATCTGTTGCATAGCTGCCGAGATTGGCTGCATGATTTCTTAAACATTCTCTGTATAAATCCCTTAGATCATCATCTCTTGCCATCAATGATATGGCAAAGTGTATGTAGTAATTAAGAGAAAGAATATAGTTTTTCTTATCTCTTCTTATCTACTTCATTCCTTTAGTTTTTTAGCTCTGCAGGTATGTATATTCCCTGAAGTGGTCCTACAGCAAATTAAATTTCTTATAGTCCCAATTAACTCCAGCTTATTACATCATGTGACATACTCTATTTTACAACTTTTATTTATACTTGCTCATCTATCTCAATGGATTATATTGGTTTAATTTGAATTTGGTACAATTCATAACCTAATTAATTAGAACAGGTTTAATTATTTTGAGCAGAAGTTTGTTCTTAAATTGTATACGAGCAACTGTATGTAAGAGTCCCCGGACTAGTTTCGTTTTCATTGATCTAGCTGGTTGTAGTGGTACTACGGTGGCTTGATCTCTAAGTTCAACATCCCCGAACTAGAGTACGTAGGCAACTTCGACCTCAACCGAAGTGCAGCCATTTCCATAATCCAATCCCCCATTAGGTCTTCATTATCAATCCGACCTAAAGTAGTGTGTTAGTCTGAAATCAGGTTAATACACTGGTCATATAAAACCATTACAGTTGCAAATTGGCCTGTTTAGTATTGTTTGATAATTCAATTCATAATCCAACATCGTATATGAATATATCCACATGGTTATAAGAATCTAAGTTAGGTGTATGTATGATGGTTGGTTGTTTGTTGGTTCATGAACATATATATATATAACTCTACTGATCTTTAGCTATATATAGATAGATTTGGTTCATGAACTTAAACCTCCTTCAGCTCGTTTACTAATCACATATACAAAACTTAATTTAGGATCATGAGGAGAAATGGGAACCAAGTGTACGTGTGGGACCTTTAAAAGAACAAAATGTAACGTCTACATATTTCAGAAAACTCGTGAGCATTATGGGCAAATCCAATTATTTGCATTGGAAAATGGGAAAAAGATCCATCATTGGGAACTGTAGATAATTCAACTTGTACGTGTTTGTTTTTTTCCCCTTTAAATTTTAATGGAAATCTAAAGATACCTTCCATGGATAATCCCCTTGATGCTTTCTTCCCTCTTAATCAGTCAGTTTCTATCATGGCATGTCTCTGGCTGTCATCTTTTGCTTTTCTAACTAGTACAACAGTATGTTGGGAAGTAATACTACTACTACTACTTCATCCACTTATCCATTATTGGATTCTCAGTTTCTCACTCAAATGTTCCATCAGAGATATAAAAGATTACCGCCAAGTGGTCTTTATAAGGCCACCTTCACAGTGGTTTGTTTATTGTCATGAATCTCTGTCTGCAAGTCTCACAAATTTCTTAAACAATATAGGATTTGTGACAACAGACTACTTTGTCGGGGCAGTGGCTATTCCCACATGGACAGGGTCATGACAGATATTCTTGCACTCACAGTAATTGAGGAATGCCTTATTCTGCCTTTGCAGAAGCAAACTTGCTCCCTAAAAATTAATTCTGCCTACATTGTAAGTAACATTTCCAAAGAACAGAGATCTTAGTGATTGCAGTCTAAACGAAATTAATGTTCCATACATTCATAGATGATTGTTCAAAGCAGACTTTAATCGACTTACATTTGATTGTACAACATTCTTGGCTCTGTTAATTGCTTCCAGGTTCATTTTTTCAGCACGCAAGTCTCCGAGATTTTTTTGAAAGCCAAGGGTTACAAATGAACCTGTTGAACTGCTTGAACTCGATGATGCTCCATCTTTACTATTGAGGCCACCTGCAGGGAATATCGCCATTCCTGATGGAAGTAACTCTATCTTTGAAAGGTCCTGTTCAGTTGTGAGACTGTTCAAAACATCCATATTAATGGGAGAATGTACTACAAGAGATCCTGAAGGGTCTGTTGAGCTCTCTTGAAGAATTAACGTTTTAGTTCCTTTTGGATCCACAGCCTGTTGAACATCACATATCAGAGTTCTAAAATGCATTTTGAATTTTATACTGTTTAAAGAATCTTCAGTAAGCTGATATAAACACTTACTTCTAGAACTGATATACGATGTCCAGGCTCCAATCCATTAACAATGTAAGCAATCTCATTTATTGCATGATCGAAGTAGAGAACATCCCACTGACGAAAGAGGAAACACAGCAAACAATAGTTAAATTAATCATCAAAATTGTGTTCCACACGTAAAAAACCTAATTCTGAATAGAACAGTCATATTGTACCTGGGGACGAGCTTTCTCCTTCCTTAAGAAATCGAATACCTCTGTTGAAGGTAGTGGTAACCATATAGAGGTTGCTGCACCAATGATTAGACTGTCAGATTTAACAGGCTGAGTCGTACCTCTATGTGACATTCGAACTTGGATGTCATCTGAACGGGACAATGTGCTCCACTTCTGACTATGGGATGTATTGATACTGGCGAAAAAATTATTAATCATCATTTGGGAAAGCTTCATCAAGTTTTCTCTACCTGTGTCTGAAGAAAGTACTGGAGAAAAAAAAAATGTGTATGTAAGTGCATACGAGTCCTGTTTCATAAATTGGAATACCAGAACCAAGTTGATACTGATTTTACTACCTCCATTAAGTTGATCATCATCATTAGTAGCACCAGTCGCTGGTGAAAACTCTAGTCTTTCACTTATCCGCTGAAGAGTAGAAATCCATCTTCCAGCTCCGAAGGCAACACCTTTCAAAATATGGTCTCTAACTAGTGGATGAATTGGAGTTCTATCCTCCACTTCAACATGTTCAATCCAAGTAACCTGCATTAATTCAGATATTCCGGAAACATGATACACATTGATTTAATTGATGTAGTTCATATTGTATAATGGACACAAAGGGTGACTACACATACCTTGGTGCATCCATTTCTCATGCCCTGAATCAAACACCCAGATGGAAGTTTCCGAACAATAGGACAGATAGTTTTTTCCACTTTCGGTGGATTCCATGATATGTCTACTACTGCCCATAATCCCTGATGAATGTGTAGGCAATAGCGAAGAAAATACAGTTCTCGATGGTATACTAGTGGCGAAAGAAAATGTATAACCTGAGACATCTGCACTGATCATATCTTAAAATTAGAATATTTAATAAATGAGCTTGTACGAGATCACAACATTAAATCCATCTTGATACAACAACCAAAACATGCATTTATGTTATTCGAATAACTGAAAAGTGTCTTTGCTATAATTACCAATTGCAAGGTTCCGTGCGGGTTTCCTGTAATGCCAGCAGATGCTTCTATGCGAATAAGTTCAGCTTCAGGTACAACAGTTGGAAAGCACTGCATCCACTTGTTCTGCACAATGCACATGTATAAATTTGACATTCAATGATCTTCAAATGAAGAACAATTTCTTATATTAACGTAATCTTGTAGTTATTATATATAATTTAAGAAAACTCACCGGATCCATAAACATGTTAGCCAATAGTGATTCATCAACCATCACCACGCCAGAACTTCTGGACGCTTCAATCCGGACATTGGAATTATTCAGGTAATTATCCTTTGGGAACATGTTCCTGTAGGTTTCTGTATCTAGATCATCCCCCATCCAATCAGAGGAAGACTTCCACAAAGGCTCGTTTATTTCAGTGAGTTCTAAAAATTCATTCATTGATTTAACTGCAGTGTCAACCATTAATGCATTTATCTCGGAGACCGACAGCTTCTCAATCAGTTCAGCTAATGAAGGGATATCCGATGGCCTAGTTTGATAAGGTGCCCGATTCAGCATTGGTGTAGTATCTCTTTGAGTAGATTGCTGATTTGTGGCAGTGGTAGCTGCATCTGTTAGGGGAACTTCCCGAGCTACTGGCATTTCTGTAGTCTGCATATGAAGTGTGGAAATATCTTGATCACCATTATATGATCCAACGTTGCTGCTCCTGGCTTGATTATTGGAGTCCCCTTCTGATATATCTAATGAACCATTGGTAGAATCACGATATGCATTTGAACGTTTAGTGCGGCCATCTGGACCAGAGGGAGGATTACCTTTTACCTGTATGTGTTAAAAGAGTATAAATTAGGTATTATATGGTGATCTATCTTCAATATTCAAAATAGCTCAGACAAATATCAGTCCTGGAATCTATTTTGAAATAACCATTAAAGGTCGATTTCTCATGCACTAAGCCACTAACTAAAACCAGGCATTAATTAGCTTGCAGGGGCATAAATACATAACAACAAATAAGGAAGAAACAAGCGATTACCCTTTCGAGCTGCCTCCTGTTCTGGAACCAGTACAAGACTTGTTGTGGTTTGAGACCTATTTTGTTTGCCAAATCCCTTTGCTGCTTCTTGTCTGGATAAGCGTTCTCCTCGTAAAACCTTAAATCCAAATCAAGATAGTATAGCATTTTCAATAAAACAATCCAAAAGATCAACAAACCTCCTCAAGTAAGGGATGGATTATAAAATCCTCTTGCATTGATCACTTAACTAATCGGCTAAACATAGAGAAGTTAATTTACTACAAAAGCTACAACAGTCGTAAATCAGTAATACTATTAGTACTAGGTAAAATGTTTTAATCTGTAAAAATTAGTGATAGAATAAAATAAAAAAAGGGTTTTCTGTAAAAAGTTTTACTCTTCCATTTCTAAGACTTGCTCTGGAGTATGCCGAAACGAACAAGGCCAAGGTGGAATGCCTTGATGAGGCCAGGGATTAAAATCATCTGGGTCGTCACCACCCAAGCCACCAGAAGCAGCATTTAACATTACTACAGTTTATGGTTATAGCAATCTGTTAACACAAATTTGTTAATAACATAATAAACAATATAATAAAAAAGATCAGAATTGAAAGTAAGTAAGCCAAGTAGTTGAAACTATAGCTTCTTCTCAGTTGCTTTGTTTTTCTTACCTAAAATAACTCAGTTTATTAGTGTTCTGTAACCTGAAGAATGACTGCAACAACACAATGACCCAAAATCTAGCAGATGAAGATGTGATATTTATTCGGAAAACCCAGACTTTTTATAGAATATTTTGATAATTTACAAGTGTTAATTATTATTACTACTTCAAATTAATTACTTCCGTATTAAAATGACTAATATATCCTCATAAATAACATTACCACCATAGCCATTTCAATGATACTCCAGTAATTTTGATTTTTGAGTACCCTTATGGAATAATTAGAGTACCCTTCCATAGTCATATTAAAATGACTAGTATATCCTCACAAATTGATTTTTGAGTACCCTTATGGAACATTACCACCATAGCCATTTCACAAATAGCATCACATACAGCATTTAATTTAATAATTAGAAGAATAATTTTAGCAAACAACTTTTAATAAATTCATATTCATATTTATATTTATCTGAGGATTTTATGGAAAATGGAA
>JABWDY010002251.1:0-11986 GCA_013358455.1 Thalictrum thalictroides | reverse complement strand
ATTTTGCATTTTAGGAAATCTACCGTATCAAGCTTCCTGGTCGGCCAACTGATATTGGTGAGGGGAAGCCTGAAAATCAAAATCATGCCATTATTTTTACTCGCGGGGAAGCACTTCAGACCATAGACATGAATCAGGTACCAATCATATAATTCCATTTAACTAAAAAGATAGGATCTGCATATGTTATTCAGTCTAATTTTGTGCACTTTATTTTCAGGATAATTACATCGAAGAAGCTTTCAAAATGAGGAATCTCTTGGAGGAGCTTCAGAAATCACATCGTGGTGATCGGAAACCCACCATTTTGGGTCTCCGGGAGCATATCTTTACTGGAAGGCTAGTTTTAACATAAGTGCAACATCAATTTTCTTTGGTCATTATATATTTTCATTAGTAATCCTTTTGTTTTCTTTCAAACAGTGTTTCATCGCTCGCTTGGTTCATGTCCAATCAGGAGACCAGTTTTGTAACTATCGGTCAGCGAATATTAGCTAGTCCACTTAGGTAAGCTCTTTTCCAAGAGATGTAAGAAATTCATATCGCTATCTAGCATTTAAAATATTATTGATACTATAAAATGAGTTTGAGAAGTTAAATAAGTTATTAAATGTCATTATTTACATGGTATAAAACCAAAAGTCACTAAAATACTTTTATCATCTGTTTTACGGATAACACATATTTGGTGAGGATATATATGAGAGCTCTGTTTTATTTTTTTTTAAGGAAATGCATGGAAGAAATTTCAGCTTTGTAGTTACTTTTGGTGTTTTCCCCCATCTGATGTAGTCCAGAGCATTTGTTCAATAATGGTTGTTTTAGATCCATAGAATGGACTCAGACATGACTGCTGTCATTTACCGTTTGTTGAAAATACCTGTTCCTTTCGTGTTGGGTTTGCTACCTAACAAATCTGGTCTGTTATATGACACCATAGTTAGTTACCAGTTCTTTTGTTTTCTTATAGTGACTGGATAGCTTTAGTCAATAACATGTAGATGCTGCATTTTCCCCATAAACTTCCATGATTAATTAGTATTTTTCCCAAGAATTTGAATTTATAATTTGATATACTATATCCTTCTGTTGAGTATCCATGCTATGGCCCTCCTGTCATCCTCTAGCGTCTTCGCCTGCACCAAAAGTTCAAATGCGGATTTGGCTAAGATTAGTAGTCTACAAAAGTCCAACTGAGTATCACAGTAATCAGCCCATCAAATGAAGCCGGCACCATCACTGTGGTTATGTGACAGTGGTTCCAAGAGGACTCAAACAACTTCTCACCAAATTTGTCCATGCGTATCACTTTCTTCCAAAAAACTAGGTTGACCTGAGGAACTGCATTTGCTAACGTAGTACTACATACAAAAGATAGTTGGAACCAGGGTTTTCGGCTCAATTTCTTGAAGTCTAAAACTTTCATGCCCCAACATGTGAACCATCAACATGTTGGTGTTGGTATCCATATAGTTAGCAATAAAATGCCTGAGAAAGGGAACTTCCATTATGAATCGCCATCCAGGGTAGTACGCAGAACACCTTGTGGAGTCTGTTTATATCACAATTCACAAGTAGTTAAAAGTCAAATTTTAGTTTCTAGTTCTACCTCCTTTATTGAGAGGCACTTTCGCAAGGACGTTTCTGTTTCCATTTTTGATAAAAGGTTTTGGCTTAGCATTAAACTACAAATTAAGACAATATTAGTTTCATCAAGAGCCTACGCAAATGATTTGTTGCCTTAGGATCTCCATTGCATAATTTTCTGATCTTTTTTTTACTTTTATCTCACAGAGTTCGATTCCATTATGGCCATCCTGATGTCTTTGACCGAATTTTTCACCTAACAAGGGGAGGCATTAGCAAAGCTTCAAAAATAATTAATTTAAGCGAAGACATTTTTTCAGGTAAATGAAGGATGTTTAAACCAGTCAAGATTACCATGATCTATCAGATTATTAATGGTGGAAGCTATACAGGGTTCAATTCAACTCTACGAGGGGGATTTGTAACTCATCATGAATATATTCAAGTGGGAAAGGGACGTGATGTCGGAATGAATCAGATTTCACAATTTGAGGCGAAGGTAGCAAATGGAAATGGGGAGCAGACTCTTAGCCGTGATGTTTATCGGTTGGGTCGCCGCTTTGACTTTTATAGAATGCTATCATTCTACTTCACCACAGTTGGTTTCTACTTCAGTAGCATGGTATGCACAAAATCTCCTAATTTGTCATTACATAGTTTTAGCGGTCGAGCTATTTTCGTTCCTGTTTTTCTAGGATTTGCAGAGCATGTCTAAATCTTCTACTTTGGGAATTTGAAGTAGTAGCCTCTACACCCCTTTATCTGGTGATTGAAATATTAGTTTCAGGAATGCTTGTTAGAGTTTAAGTTTGCTGGTAGGCTTAAGGTTGTACAGTTCATGCCTTATAGAGATGACTTCCACATTCCAAATATCTTATGAGTTTCCTCTTTTTTTGTTTCTTTTTCTTGCTGAAAGGTAAATGATCAGATTTTCTTATAAAAAATTAAGGGTATGTTTGATTCCAGATGGGAAAAATGTTGAGGATAGAGCTGCAATTTAGGAAGACAGTTATAGAAACCAATTTGACGGAAAAAATACACTTTAAAATTTTAATCTAAAATTGTGCAATTACAATTGTGCCCATGAAATTATTTCCCAGTATATAAACCAGGCCGAATCAAACAGACCCTAAAGAAAGTAAATGGTGCGGAAATCTACTAGGAGAGAGACGTCTAATAGAAACAAAAACAGGAAACTACAAAGACGAGCTACATGAAAGTAAATTACTACTTAATTCAAGAACCCAAGATGACTGTCACCCAAATGAATAAAAAAAGATTGATAGGATGCTGTGTCCTCTATATGAGGGTTTGTTTGATTGTTTTTCTTTTTTAGATGAAATCACAAATATAGAAACTGAGCTTACTGTAATACCAATTGCAAAGCTAACCCCTGCATAGACCATAGAAGAAAAGTACGATGAAAACAACGAAGCATATAGTTCTGATTCAGCATGTTCGAATAAATAAGGTTGTATGGTAGTTTCAGAGCCTTATTTATTCACTGTGTTTCAGGCTACTGTGCTTACTGTCTACGTATTCCTATACGGGCGTCTATATTTGGTTCTGAGTGGTCTGGAGAAAGCAGTTCTTGAAGATCCAAGCATTCACCAAAGCAAGGCTCTTGAAGCGGCTTTGGCAACCCAGTCAGTTTTTCAGCTAGGCTTGTTACTGGTGCTTCCCATGGTGATGGAAATCGGACTAGAAAGAGGATTCCGCACTGCCTTAGGCGACTTCATAATCATGCAGCTCCAACTTGCCTCTGTATTCTTTACCTTTCAACTTGGCACGAAAGCACATTATTTTGGGAGGACAATACTGCATGGAGGTGCAAAATACCGAGCCACAGGCAGGGGATTTGTTGTTTTTCATGCAAAATTTGCTGACAATTATAGGTTTTACTCAAGGAGTCATTTTGTCAAGGGATTGGAACTCATGGTACTATTGATTGTGTACCAAGTCTATGGGAACGCTTACCGCAGTTCAAATCTATATTTATTTGTCACATTCTCTATGTGGTTCTTGGTTGCTTCCTGGTTATTCGCCCCATTTATTTTCAACCCCTCTGGTTTTGAGTGGCAAAAGACTGTGGAGGATTGGACAGACTGGAAAAGGTGGATGGGTAACCATGGTGGCATTGGTATCCAACCCGATAGAAGTTGGGAGTCCTGGTGGGATTCAGAACAGGAACACCTCAAATATACAGATATCAGGGGACGTGTACTTGAAATACTCCTGGCATGTCGTTTCTTGATATATCAATATGGAATTGTATACCATCTTAACATTGCTCACCATAGCAAAAGTGTACTGGTATATACCCTTTCATTGAAGATGCTTCTTCTCCTGTAATCTTATGCATTGTATTATCTGGACCAACTCACATTTTACTCTTCTTTTTTTTTCAGGTTTATGGACTTTCTTGGCTTGTTATGGCAACTGTGCTAGTGGTTCTAAAGGTACTGACTTCACAAACATGAATTAATTTTAAAAGGATATTCCAT
Organism: Thalictrum thalictroides; assembly: GCA_013358455.1. NCBI lineage: Eukaryota > Viridiplantae > Streptophyta > Magnoliopsida > Ranunculales > Ranunculaceae > Thalictrum > Thalictrum thalictroides. The sequence continues at coordinate 7,895 of JABWDY010002251.1, read as the reverse complement.
CCATTATACACGCTTGATGTCAAACACCATACTGGCTCGATGAGTCAGACACGTCATAATACACTTTAGGGTTTGTGAGTCACTGAAATTAGGATGTCAGACACAGTGACACTTGATGTTACATTGATTTTGAGAAATGTTTCATTAGACGGCTTTGTCTATATGTGGTTAACATTAGGGATATAGTATAAACTTTCATCGTCAATCTTGTCTATTTGAACCCTTATTTACTCACAACCATTTTCCTTCTTTTGTTTCAGATGGTTTCAATTGGCAGACGGAGTTTTGGTACCGACTTCCAGCTCATGTTTAGAATCCTCAAAGGACTTCTATTTTTAGGCTTCGTATCTGTCATGACCGTCCTATTTGTAGTTTGTGGTCTCACGATTTCTGACGTGTTTGCCGGCGCACTTGGCTTCCTGCCCACAGGGTGGGCCTTTCTTCTCGTAAGTGATAATTTTTATTACATTAATTCTAAAACTAGTACATGAAATAGTTCTAGCAAATGCTATTGCAGGTTCCAAATGACTGACCCTGCAATCCTCTACATTTGATAGTACTAAAAAGGGCACTTTTTGTTAATATGTCCAACAATGCAAAGGATTTTGTAGGTTCCATGTGGATGAGTCTATGAAATATCTATACTCTGCTGTTTGAACATAAGTAGTTCAATTTTCACATGAAAGAGTTCAGTTATATAGGTAACAACTTTCCAGCCTCTTACAAAAAGAAGTGAAACTCTAGGAAGAGACTCGATATGTGGTATCATTTGTACAATACCACCCTATGAATACACTGAAACAACTGCTCATGCATATTGCCTGTGCAACTCTTGCCAGTCAAGGATTAACATGCATTTGTTTCATTTGTCCTGACCGATGTGTGTGGATCTGAAATATTTTTTAGAACTCAAGCAGTGATTCTAAGATTAGGTGTAATTTGGCCAAGCCGATTAATCATGTATAAGTTTGTGCCCTTTAGTTGTTCTGTATGACAGTGGTTTACTTGGACGATAACACTTGGCAATGAAATCAGGTCATGGTTAAGCAAGCACTGGCATAATTCATGATCATTTGATTTCTTACACATGCATTGTGTATGACCACAAAAGTATAATGTATGCAGGGAGTTCCTTTCGTAATGCAGCTTTAACATATAGCATGAGAAATTTAGTACTTACATGGTGAAATGTTCAAGTAAACCTAAAATTTGAGATGTTCGAGTAAACCTAAAATTTCTACATGGACATATATTATACCATGTATGCTCCATGTTGTTGAGTCTATGAAATATTAATACTCTGCTTGTTTCGTATTTAGTCTCTATTCCTTGGAAAAACATATTATCATTCTGACATGGTTTTAATTTTTCTCCTAGATTGGACAAGCATGCAAGCCCTTGTTGAAGTATATAGGATTCTGGGACTCCATCAAAGAATTAGCACGGGCATATGAGTATGTGATGGGGATCCTAATCTTCAGCCCTATAGTCATATTATCATGGTTTCCATTTGTCTCGGAATTCCAAACCCGCCTGCTCTTTAACCAAGCATTTAGTAGAGGTCTACAGATCTCAATGATTCTTGCTGGGAAAAAGGAGAAGACATCGTAAATTTTCATGTACTACATTTTTCATACCTTTGTAGATTCGCATTCTTTGACAGGATCCTTTTAGGCTGCTGCTATTGCCAAGGGTGTTTTTTATATTGCCAAGAGTTTGACATTTTCAAAATATAATTTAAGCTATGTTCTTACTATTGTCAAGGGTTTTTTTATATTGTCAAGGGTCAAATCCTTGGCAATATAAAAAACATCCTTGGCGATAGCAGGATCCATTTTTTAATAATCAATTATCAACCTTACTATCTGATTTCATATTACATTCATGGAGTATTTAATTCCTAACTTACATGTTTGAAATTTTGATAGGTATCTCCTACTATCAAATTATCTTTTTTTTGGTAAGGTTAGACATATGTTGTTTTTTGTGGGATAGAGCACATGTTTCTGCTCTTTCATTTTGGTTTCCCAGTCTGCACCTTTGTGCATGCTGACCAAAGTGTAACAGTTTCAATCAATTAATAAAAAATTTCTTATATAAAAAAAAATAAAAAATATGCAATGTTTTTTTGCAGTTATGATATGACACCACAGTTTCACAGGCATTTTGTTAGAGCTTTTGGTGGTGTTGATCTTAATGAGCCAGAATTCAAGTACAAAATCTTTGGTAACCTTTTACTGTAACCTAGCAGAGACATTAATGGGAACCTTTGATACACAACTGAGTGTTTTTATGTATTCTAAAATTCACTTTTTAGCAAAACAATTCCCAGTCTTTAATGATAAAAATATAGAATTTAGAAAGTCAGATACAAAAACTGTTTCCTTCTTTAGTTGACAAAAGAAACTACGACTAAACAGACAGCTCATAGAGCTCCAAATGCCAAGACTATGGTCTGTGGCCAAATTGGATGCAGTTGGATATCATAGACATAATAAGGGTAGAGCAGTTCAAAAACATCCTCAGAACTAAGTTGTGTGAACTCCTTACTGCTGTCCCTTTTGAACGAAATTTGAGCAAATAACAAGGAATATGACATTTTACTTATTCTACCACTTTGGCTTTGCTGAAAAGACAATGAGACCTAATTAATTTGTGAGAGTGATTTTTGCTTATATACAGAATCAAAGTAATTCAGTCTGTTTTTCATTTGCATCCCTATACTAGGAAAGACAATATTGTTCATAACCAGGTAGAAAATATCCAGGAAAAAGGGCATGCAAACTTTTGTAAGTTGCAGTATCTACTCTTTCCACGCGTCGCTGCTCTTTATGCTACTACTCTGTCTGTGTCACGGTGGCAAGTAGCTCTTCTTTCTGCAAATATTAAGGTCACTGGAGCTAATTGATTTGGAACAAAAGCATAAGCACTGTATAAGGAATTAAATATGTTAATCATGGGTGCTTTGGATTTACCTTCCTATAGTACGTGCAGTATTAAGCTCCCAAGGGAGGGTAGGCAACATTCTCAAGTACCCAAATATCCACCTTTGCATCACAAATCACACATGTGCGATTCACTAGTTTTTGTTCGATGACCCATTGCATGCAATCGCCGCACCACAGTAGATGCCCGCATGGATGGTTGGCCCACAGCATGTTGTTCTTTCCACACTTGAAGCACAAGTTCCTCGCTAGATATTCTCTGTATTTCTGCAAGACAATCCAACCAATGGAAGTTTGAAACTTCGAAATGAAGGAACCTCAGTCTAATATTTTCTTCTCAAAAGGTAATATAAGGATATTAGTTTCACTTCTAAACTCCCAGTTACCTTAAAAAATTCAGGCTGACGTGTGAAGTAAGTGAATTCGCCAGGTTGTATGGCCATTAGCAAAGGGTTAATGTTCCCTTGTCCTCCTTGCCCATCTTCTCCTTCGCCGCCACCATGGTTTCTCGGCTGTGGATTAGCATTAAAATTAGGATCCGAGCCCCCAGGTAGTGGAAGTTGTGGAGCTGGATAAGATGTATTGTTCTTTCCTTCTTCATCTTGCTTCCCATTGCGAGCAGAGCCAGATGAGGTACCCTCTCCAGAACCAGCATGGCTGAAATTTCCAAAGGCAGTTGCTGTTATAGTATCATAGATACACCTGAATCCACTATCAATATCGTCATTTTCAACAACTGAAGGAGAATCAGAATATGCATGTGGCTCCTCCATTAGTTGACAAAACTTATATTGTTCTGTTGGTGATGGATCGGCTGGGAGTAGGATAATGTGTGTGGCACAGCCACTTCCAGCAACAACCTTCATCATGTGACAAATATCGGGACAGGAACCAATGAAATCACTGAGCTTTGGATAGCCAATAGAAGCATGATCTAGTTCTAAGCAGCAGTTGGCACTAAAATCTGTTTTAAGGGCACATAGAGGGTACCACTTTCCATCCTCGCGCCGCATGGTAACATCTCTTAAGAATTCAGGAAACCATTTTCTAAAAGTAGTTGTCCATGTAGGCACACTCTGATCCTTGGGAGTGAGATCAATCTTCACATGAGGTTGATGTCGCGGTCGGCCTTGAAGTAAGCTTCCCGCCCAAAACATTGGTTCGTCTCTTGTCTCAGCACTATGCACTTCATTAGAATCAACTGTACCTTGGAAATGTTGGTCCCTTGTTGTAGATCTTGGAATGTCTGAAACTAAATTGTGTTTGAAGACTGCTCCTATAATTACAACCTTCTTTCCCCACAAGTTGACGTAGTGCCGTTGTACTTCTGCAACAACAGATTCTTTGTTTTTGCACTTGATGAGTCCAACGCCTCTGGACCACCGATCACCTGCTTGATCTGTAATGACCACAACGTTTTCCACAGTTCCAAATTGGTCTTCAAGAAAATTTTGCAACGTTTCTGAAACCACATTGAGAAGAAGGGCAAAGTTTATGAAGAGTTACTGAAGGAATTTCGGAATTTTATTTTAACTAATCTTGTGAACTTAAAAGTCTAGATGTTTGTTTCTTGTCTACATATCTCATGTCAAGCTTGAGATGTATTCCGTGGAAGTACTCCTCTATATGACCACTTCAATTCAAATAGCTTGCACGTCATATAGTATACATGACAATTGTGTGTTTTGTCAAAACAAACTAGTTCGCTCATAGTCTGTAGTATGTCTACAACATTTGGTCGCAAAGTTAAGAGTTTACCTGAATTCTTGTATGGTGAAAGACCACCAAAGAAAATCTTACGCTTCAACTCATCTGTGGATGGACAGACAGCTCTCTGCATTTCCTGTTTCAGTTCATGGTGTTGTATTTTCCCCCAGACAAGCTCCGGATCTGTGTGTTCATAAAGACATTCAGCTGCTCCAATGCAACCACCTTGTGATTCCAAGTATTTGCAGGTACCTGTCTTCACACTGAAAGTTTACAAAGCAAGGTTGCAACATACACATATTATTGAAATTTATCTTTTGTTTATCTTCTTAAACAGGAACTTTGGTTGTGAGGTTCAAACAAGTACTTCGCAGACACAATTTCCATTTGGGAGTCAAAAAATGGTTCCAAGATCTCTGCGTTAGAATTTGACTGGCAACCATTTAACCAACCAGTGCTTTCTTTGAACTGGATGGGCTGACTCCCTACATATAGTAAGACAAGAAGTCACCAAACTTAAACCAGACAGTTTGTCACTCCCATATATCAACAATGAGGTCATAAGATAAGTTCAGACATACAGAATCCAATGGTTTGGTTGAGTAAGAACCACATGTCCTGGGATTTTGCCAAGTCTACAGGTCTTTGTTTACTGTGATGACTCAGGTAAGGAGGAAAAGCTATTAGCATACATTTGGATAGATATTCAGGTATGAACTAATAAACTCTGCAATAGAATGCAATAAAACAAAGAATGACCGTAGATTAAAAATTTGAGTATTGGCTCCACTGCTCAAGAGGATTTGAACACAGTCTATTAAGTCATTTTTGACCGCAAAGAACAACGGAGTTTCTTGCATTTTCGAAACAGCATCAACAGAGCTTGGGTCTTTGTGCAATAGAATCTGGAGCACAATTTTTAGAATGTTAATAACTAAAAATAATTTTGAACGTTCAGGTATGTAAGTAAATATGTGTGCTAGGATCAACACTGTTGTATGGACTTTGCAGAGAGTACTTCCTTGTACCTGTAATGCTCGACAGTAACCGTTGGCTGCAGCAATATGAAGGGGAATCAGTCCGAAGCTGTTTTTCTGGCTTACATTAGCTCCATGTTTCATTAGGAGTGACAAGATCCTACAACCGTTTAGATAAAACAGCAGATAATAAATAATTTAAGACTCAATTTTTGTGCATGTGAGATAGAGAGAGTTTTGGAACCACAAGATCAACTGAACATAAGATAGAAATGCCCTTTAGCCTTGAACACGAGATAGGACAAACCCGAGGTTCTGGGCATTGGAGGAGCTCTTGAGGAACGAAGAGACTGCTGAGTTTCCTTCTCTGTCTGTCTCATTGACGTCGATTTTAGTCTTTAAAAGAAGCTCTAAAACTTGTTCGTCTCCCGCCTGGACTTATAATTCGAATAAGCAATATGACACAAACGTGGGAGAAGACAATGGGTGCTAGTATAATCTGTTCTTAAATGCCATGTGCAACTGTTTTACAGAAGTGACCTCATTTATATCAGGTCCTTGAGATAATGAGAAACGTTTAGTTGTTAATCTACTTCAGTGAATAAACTACATATATAACTACTTGGGTGGCAAGATTAGAACTATAACAAAGCTAACTTTTTGACTGTTACAAACTTAAACTACCCAAACTATATTCCAAAACAGTCACATGAGAAAAAAAAAAAGATGAAAAATCCTTGTTCATGCTCTTAAAAAAGGATTCATTGAACTTTACCTGAGATGCAAGAATTAATGGTGAGATGCTTTGTGGATCTGTAGAGAAAGACCTTGCAGGAATTGTGGCTCCAAGCAACTGGAGCAACTCAATCTCACAAAGCAGTAAATTTCTTCGCTCACTATTACTTAATAATCCAACTCCTTTCACTGAACCACCTTTCAAACCAAGGTGCAATGCTTCTCCTATCACACACTCATAGATGGTCGTTGCCTCTGTAGAAACAAATCTTCCAAATGGTTTTAGAACCATATTTGACGCCATAACCTTCTCTGGAACCACCATAAGCAGAGCTGCTAGAGAGACTATTCGTCCTTCCAAGGCACTAGCGTAAGCTACATCAGGAATGTCCACTGTCTTCTCTGCCAACATCTTCACTGCACTTAAGTCCTGAACAAATTGTTCAGAGATCTGCTTTTTCTAACCTGGAATAAACAACAAAGCACTTATCTATTATCAACCAAACAGGGATTCTTCTTACCATTTGGCTCAGACTTACTAACAAATCCTCAATTGTTTGATCTGTACTCCACACAGTCATCCTGAAATTACAAAAATAAATTGCAGTTTTAGTAATTTAAAAAAAGAGCAGTTTTTAAGGGTTTGAATTGGGGGAAAAAAAAAACTAAACATGATAATTGTAGAAGAAGTAAGACTAGTTCTGATCTACTTATCTTTTGCTTGACAATGCCGTTTCAATTGGTAACTCTGACTTATCATCTTTAGATCTGAGATCCGTTCGAGCTTGCTTATGAAGTAGAAGCTCAATACACCGTTTTGCATGCACATCAGCAGCACAGTGTAAAGCTGTTGTTCCTAATTCATCAAATTCGTTTACATCTAACCCTAGTCTAATCTTTCCATCAATCAAAGCTTCAACACATTCAACTGAATCGAGATGACAAGAAACACGAAGAAGTATTAAAGCAAGACTCCGATCTATTGTTTTAGTAGTGTTCGGATCTCTGTTTTCTTTTCCTTCTTCTAGGTTTTGTAGAATTGAAGCAAGTTTAAAGAGACTCTTTGATTCATCAACAAGCTTGTCTTTCTCATCTCGCACTATGAGCTCGATTACACTCTTTTCAGCTTTAATCGGATAAATTTCTTGAATGCTTGCATCTCCAAGAATGCGTTCGGTTGAACGAAAGATCTTATCTTTGTCAGATACGTAATTTGATTTCAGAAACAAGCCGCAGAGATCATTTTGATGAAATGCTAGTGTTTCCTGCAGTAAATTTGTTAGCTTTTCTACAAATCGTTCACTGAGATTCACACATAAATTCAATTGAAAGAAGATCTTATCAGGCAAGTTTCTAAAAGCTCAAGAAATTATAAAGAATTTAAAGTAAATAGTAAGAATTACTTACATTTTCCATGTTCGGCATCTAACTTCAAGCTTTCGAAACTGACTTAAAGATAAAAACGCAAGCTTTGTTTCCTCTCTAACGGCGGATGATTTCAGTTTCAGAGCGAACTAGAGTTTAGAGAGAG
>JABWDY010002248.1:4155-16663 GCA_013358455.1 Thalictrum thalictroides | reverse complement strand
TTTTGTTAGAGGATGGATTTTAGAAGGTCCATTTAAAGTTGAGTATCACAAAAAAAGTATGTTTGTCCATTTAAGAGTTTGAGATGATAGTTCTTTTTATAAATTATAGATCATCTTCTTCTTAGTTAACCTACAAGAAACTTATTTGAAAACATCCATTAGAGCATCTCTAATGCAACATCTATAATAGATGAAAATGCTATAATATTGAAAAATTGTCCCTAATACAACCATCTATTATAGCTTAAGTGTGTGAATATTATAGCAGCATTTATATCTCCTGCTAAAATCGTAGGAGATATAGAAGCTGCTATACTTATATTTGAAAGTCATACGCAACATGAGGTTGCGTACAACATATTTTGTGTTTTATTTTTCGGTTTTCGATTATACTCAACATGAGGTTGCGTACTATATTTTCGGTTTTTGGTTATACTCAACATGAGGTTGCGTACAACATATTTTATGTTTTTTTTCGATTTTCGGTTCTACGCAACATGAGGTTGCGTGCTACAAAATTTGTTTAACTTATATGCAACATGAGGTTGCGTATGACATATGGTTATAACTATTTTTAACAAATGCATTAGGGACACTGTTTGGTATAGCAATTTTCACATTTTAGCAGCTTCTATTCTATCCTAGGTGGAGGCTATATTATAGATGTTGCATTAGAGATGCTCTTAGAAGAATCAACACGTCTCATGTCGTTTGGGTTTTTTAAACCATATAGTATGCGGCTATAAGCCCACTTTGGATGTCACACACTCTGAAATATAAGTCTATATTTGATTCATTCGAGCATAAAATAAATTTCTTAATAAACAGATTTATCGGATGCAAATATTTGAAAAATAAAAAATTCGACTATAGTGATATTGATTATGAAAATCATCATATAAATATGTTTTTGGTGAGAATTCATTAACATTGAGCTCCAATATATCCTAACATTTTAATTTATTATTTCGTATTAAATTTTTTCCACTTATTTCCCATGCAATCAAACATGAAAATTTAAGATTTCCCATACTCAAAATAAATTTCACCTACATAGCACCTAGACGTGGAAAAATCCTTTATGCATTGGAATTTGGAAATACTCTCTCTAAACTTAGCAAGAACAATAAAAGGAATCGTGAAATAGGATTCAAAGAATCACACGCAAATGAAAAGGTAAATCAACAATCAACATAAACTATGATCATTGCACATAATAATTCAATATGAAACCATTCATACTTCCACTAGAGTCGTAGTTGTTTTAATTAAATAAAACCCAAGATTTGTGCTAAAAACACGTAAACATGTATCATGTATGTGCTAGTGTCACTACTAGTGTTACACCCCTAAGTTCTGACATGGGCAATGACCGAGAGAAAACCCGAGGGGTTGCCCATGGTCAATATTGCATGCTTGGAATGGGCAGTGTATAAAGCATGGGCACTGGCATGGACGATGGTTCGGACTTTGGCAGTATCGAGCATGAGCACTGGCATGGACGAGGGTTCGGACTTTGACAGTGTAAAGCATGGGCACTGGCATGGACAAGGGTTCAGACTTTGACAGTATAGAGCATGGGCACTGACATAGGCGATGGTTCGAGCCTAGGCAGTGTATTGAGCATGGGCACTGACATGGGCGATGGTTTGAGCCTTAGCAGTGTATCAGCATGGGCACTCATGGGCGTTGGTCTAGGCTTTGGCAAGGTGTTAGGCGTGGGCACTCATGGGTGCAGGTTCAGGCCTTGGCAGTGTGGTGGCATTACCTTGCAGCCAGGTTACTTGGAGGCAGTTACGGGCGGTTGTGTAACTGCCCAATACTTGGCAAATTCCAATTGGCTATTGTGTGGTAAAAGAATGTTGTGGATTAGACTAGTTGGTTATTGCCTGTTAGGATTACACATGGAGGATTGCTATTGGTGTGGGCATGTCACACCAGAATAATTGTAAGGGGGCTGGCCCTATTAAACCAGACTTGGTCTGCATAGAGATAGTAGATTGAAGTGAGTGTAATTCTCTAAGTATAATGATAATGACATAGGCCTTGAATCATGTTTGTGTTCTGTGTTTTATCAAAGTGTTAGATTGGTATGAGTTGAGTGGTATAGCCTGACTGAGTGAACCTTGGTGGCATCATAGGGGCAATAGGTCCGAGCAAAAAGCTTGTAAAAAATTGACCCAGTGACCAACTAGTGTAGCAGTAATATATATACATTGACATTCCATAATCCATATTAATATATTATATTTTCAAAAGTTAGTGGTATCGACATGCAATTTAGCCCATATTCATGTGCACGTTGTCACATTTCTCCTCTTTTCTTCCCCACAATAACAATTAACAACAACAACCAACATGTCACCTTCTTCTTCAATCTTCAATTGAAGGCAATAGAACACAAGGACGAAATCTTCATCATCATCTCATCTTCTCTTCTTCACATTTTAATTTTAATTCTATTCAAATTTCGATCTGGTATTCTCTGTTTCAACCCGATTTCTGCTCATAAACTCCTCTTTTTTCTCCTTTAACCATTTTTTCATACTCCTTTCTTATTCGCTTTTTGTGTGTTTCGATTGTCGAATCTAGGTTTTCGATAAACATTCTTTTAACATCATTATCCACTTCTTTTTCTTCCTTTGTGATTCTGATTGAATCGAATGTACGTTTTCTTATAAATTTCTGTATAGATTTGCATTTTGTTCAACTTGAGCTGACTTCAATTAATATTTTGATGCGCAATTAGGTTCTTAGAAGCTTGATTGTGATTTACATTTCATTGAATGAATGATTGAAACTCATTTTGTACTGTTTGACGCGTTGGAAGGTGATTTATGGATTGTAAGTTTTTTATAAGATTCGATTTCAATTTTGGAAATCAAGAGAGAGGATAAGAAGAAATAAATAAAGGATTTTTTTTTTATTTTCTGAGATTTGATAATTTCATGGGGAATACATGTGTAGGACCTAGTTTAGGGCAAAAAGGATTCTTGCAAAGTGTTTCAGCTGCAGTTTGGCGTAGTAATCGTGGGCAACCTGATGCCCTTGATGAAGCAAGCAGCAAAGCTGGGGGTAAACAAGAAGGAGACAATGCTACTACTGCTTCTACCAATGAGGTAGATAATAGTGCTTCTGTTACCTCAAATAAATCCGAAGCTCCTCCTTTGTCTGTCCAAAGTACACCTCCAGATACGGTTAAGATGGGTGGAAATGAGTCCAAAGTAGTCGAATCTGGAAATGTTGACAAGCAGGATAAGAAGGAAGAAGTTAAACCATCAGAGCCTGCAAAGGCGAAGAAGCCCCCTCATATGAGAAGAATATCCAGTGCTGGCCTCCAGATTGAATCTGTATTGAGGAGAAAAACCGAGAACATTAAGGAAATCTATAGCTTAGGCAGGAAGCTTGGGCAAGGACAATTCGGCACAACCTTTTTTTGTTTAGAGAAATCCACTGGGAAAGAATATGCTTGCAAATCCATTGCAAGGAGGAAACTGATGACAGAAGAGGATGTGGAGGATGTTAGGAGAGAAATCCAAATAATGCACCATTTAGCAGGGCATCCGAATGTTGTTTCAATCAAAGGTGCATATGAGGATGCCGTTGCAGTTCATGTTGTCATGGAACTGTGTGCAGGTGGAGAGCTCTTCGACAGGATTATTCAGAGGGGTCACTATTCAGAAAAGAAGGCGTCTGAGCTTGCAAGAGTAATAGTAGGTGTGGTAGAAGCTTGCCATTCTTTAGGTGTCATGCATCGAGATCTGAAGCCTGAAAACTTTCTTTTTATCAACCAAGAAGAAGATTCACCGCTGAAGACTATTGATTTTGGGCTATCAGTATTCTTTAGACCAGGTAAGTGCTGAAAATTCATCTTGTTGTTAAATACTTGTAAGAATTGCCGTTGGAATGCTTTTCCGGCAATTTCTTTTGATAGATTTTCTTTTATAATCAAATTTGGTGAATGAATGTAGATATTCTCACTATTGAACAATGAAAAGCTTTTTTCCTCTTAAAAAAGGGATATATGGCAGAATCAAGAAATGATATGTATTGACAAAATATGGCTTTGTACATGATCCAAACAATTACAATGATAGAAATAAAACAAAGAAGAATGAAAAACAAGAATGATAAAGAAGAAGATGAAGTTGGGAGGAATGAACCTTCTTCCAATTGATTTTTTACTAATCCTTTTTGGGTTGCAAGAACTTATAAGAAAAGGTGGTGGCTTTGCTACTGTAAGTTGAATTACAATTGTCTCCTACACCACCAACTCAACCCTTGTTTGTGTTGTGGCCTAGCATGCACAAACATAAAATGGTAACTATAAATCCTCCTGGATATATATAATCTGATATTTCAACTAGCTTCTTGATAAAGAGATTCAACTTCCTAGAAGATCAAATCTAGTGGACTATAAAGTATAAGCTGATATTTGTAGGAGATATTGTTCATATTATATTACTGTTTGGGATGTCAAGTAATGTTCGAGAGTTCCTCTTCTTGGATAATAGTTAATAATGCTAATCAGAAATCCCTTTGTGTTCAATAATATTACAGTCAGCTCTGAACACAAATTCTTCTTCTTTTTCTATTTTGACCTTCTCCCAGCACTTTGTTCTTGACTTGTTTGAGTTTGCACTGTTGAAATTAAGACTTGGTGGTCCACCTCCCTGTTATGTTCATTTACGGTTAATTCTTGGTTAATCTAGAAATAATAAAGACTCCAGACATGCCGAGTATTTCGACATGTCTTAAACAAACTCAATGTATGATGTTGGAAGCTTCATCTGTTGTAAGTACTGTACAATATGTAGTTCTTTCTGAAGATAAATAGCAAAGTACTTAGATTTGAATTGAAATAACCTTAGAAGGTATAAAAATGATAATCAGTCCAATATGGTATTTGATGAGTTTATTTACCAATCTGAATCATCGTTGTTGATAAATCATGGCCGATATTTTATTCGCCACGAACTGTTACCCATATTTGCAATCTGAACACTTTTTGGTGTAAAATATGTGAAATATGGGTGATAAGAATGAAGTTGCCTTCTATCATGAAATGATGAAAATTTTGGATAAGCTGCATTTTTAAACACCTCCCCTCTCCTTCTTTCTCCTCTCTCCTCCTTTCTGAAAGTCCTAATATAGATCCATAATACAACTTACTAGCAATATGGGTTTTACTTGGTTTTTATAACTGACTTAATAATTTGTTTTTATAGGTGAAACATTTACTGATGTTGTTGGGAGTCCTTATTATGTTGCCCCGGAAGTTCTACGGAAGCTTTATGGCCCGGAATGTGATGTTTGGAGTGCAGGGGTAATCATATATATTCTGCTTAGTGGGGTTCCTCCATTTTGGGATGGTGAGATTTTACAATTCTCTGCTTTCTGGATTTCTCTTGCATTTTTTTTCTTTGTAAACTGCATCTAATTTTCATGGCTTTTATCCTTTTTTTCGTGATCTAGAATCCGAGCAGGGAATATTTGAACAGGTTCTTAAAGGCGAGCTTGACTTTTTATCCGATCCATGGCCTAATATCTCAGAAAGTGCAAAAGATTTAGTGAGGAAAATGCTTGTAAGGGACCCTAAGAAACGGCTGACTGCTCATGAAGTTTTATGTAAGTTTATATTCTTACATCTTTGAAACCCCCCCCAACACACACATTTTTTTTCCCAAAATGCTCTCAATTCTGAGTTTATTAATCAGATAGAATAATTTGTGATTGTTCTGGCCAGAATCTCATAATATCCCAAACTAGAAAAACTACGCTCCTGAATTTGAAGTGAATTTAGGTGGCCGATTTGCTAAGTATGGTTGTGGTTGGATTGCACAATGTGCTATTTATGTAGGCTTGAATAAAGGGATTTCAGACAGGGGTTAACAATAGAGAGTATGTCTATCCTAGCTCTATACATATATACCGCAAGCAGTTACGGTTATCCCATTGAATGATCTTTTTCTTAAACAATTAACTAGAGGGCTTTATTGTTCGTCCTATTATATCTCTTATAGTAAATTACATCAATTTTGTGTCTCAACAAGATTTTGTACCTCAATATGGTTGGTGAGGAGTAAAATAATTACAGCCTTCAGGTCCTTTCCAAGTTACTAGGTAGTCTACTGGTTGTTTGTCTGATAGTCCACTTTGTGAATGTTTTTGACTTCCACAACTTTACCCATTAATTGTTAATTATTATGAACTGTATTGCCCAAATGCGATGCTAGTTTTCTACTTACATGTTGTTGAGATGTTTAGTCCCACATTGGACATTGTCAGGCCTTGTTACTAACATATAAGTTCCTGGGCTACACCACTCATTGCCAATGGGTTTTGAGTTGGACCCCCAAGACTTTAACACATGTTGATATGAGTGTCCCTCTTTGAATGCGATTATATGCTCATATTGGTTATACTTAATTGCAAACTTATTTCTAATGCGATGACCAGGAGTTCCAGTTCCATAACAGAAGAACTTCTTCCTTGGCATGTAAATCATCAATTTACATTCTCTCCATGCATCTTAATAGTACTCAAAATTGCATGTGAGTCTTTGGCTCAAGTGCTCAATGGTAATGCATCCCTCTCACTTTGAGGATAGGTTGTGGGATTGAAACCCCTCAACAGCTGTCTTCACGTAATAAAAAAAGGTTACGGGTCCCTCCAACCTTGCTTGCCAACCCAAAAAAAAACTACAGTACTCAAATCCTACCCTGGTCCTTGTTAGGTGCCATTTACTATGCATTTGTTTTTTGAAACAGTGGTTATTCCTTTCTGGTCATACCTGTACAAGGTAGTTTCTGTAGAATTGGATGCTTATATCTGTGCATTTAAATGAAATGGGAGATCATATGACGAAGCGATTAATTGATGGGACTTTAGACGACAAAATTCTGTTCTATGAAGGAGGAATGGAGGATTCTATACCAAAATATGGATTATGAGAATTGTGGATTTAGTTTCCTTGGGTTATAATAGTAAACTATATCTCATACGAGTTCCTGGTTTCATTGCTCGAATTCAATGTTTACTTCTCCAAAACCTATTACCTCCCTTTTAAAAGCTGTAGTTTGATTATTTCTTGATTCCCTAAGAATATTTTATTTTTGTATTGATAAAGGAGGACAGATCATTGAAATATGTTGGTGTTTATCTTTTTCTAAAATGTGACATTCATGTATTTTTTCCGGAAAATGGAAGAATGTCTGTCTTATGTATGATGTTTCAATAATTTATTGGCAGGCCACCCTTGGGTTCGAGTTAATGGTGTTGCCCCTGACAAGCCTCTTGACTCTGCAGTTCTTACTCGCTTGAAGCAATTCTCAGCCATGAATAAGCTCAAGAAAATAGCCATCAGAGTAAGTACTTCACTAGTTCTTAATCTTAAACTTATAAAGGGTGACAACCGGAATCTCTTAACTCCAAACTTTATAACATGTTTGTTAGAAAAATAACTGTTGAAGATTATGTTTCTAATAAAGCAGTACAAATGTACAATAGAGATTCCCTTATTCTTTTTTCTTTGAGAGGAAAATTTGTTGGATGCCCTTATACTTGATTGTGTAAAGCATCTAACTTTCTGGACCAGGAGCCAACGATGCATTTTTCAACTAAATAAGCAAAAATTATGGATGTCATTTATTCTTGAAGTATCAAATCCAGTGCCTCGACATATTTTAATGCAATGGGACGTCATTAATAACAAAGTCTAACTTTATTTTATTAGTCTAAAATTTTCGTTTTCTTTGCTATATGGTAAGTGTTATGATCAGTTGCTTCAATCAATGTTGAAATTACATTTTTTGTGACCATTTACTCTAGAATCTAGACTCCCACATAAGCAGCCCTCACCCTTGTGGTTTATTGTAAGGTACTGTTAATGGTAGAGGTAGATCATAAACTAAGATCCAGATGACGCCTAACTGATGGAGTGATGGTGGGCTAGGCACCTGTCCCACATACCCTTTTACGCCAATAAACCCAGAAATAGAAACTGGGGAATGCAAGGGATGTCACAGTGTGCATTCCATTGTGATGGCTATCTATGAAGTCAAATGTGGTGTAAGAAAGAAGGATCAGATCTTCAGCCTTTGGATTTTGGTGCCAGGTGATCTGACCTACAAAATATACTTCGAGCTGCTTTTAAGTATGGCATTGTGAACTCATTGTCAAAGAATTACAATGTTTTCATGCTTCACTTGTTGTCTCCCCAACAATGTGCAAACTTGCTTTTGTTTTTTCTTACGAACTAGAGAGAGCGAATCCCATCTCCTCAATAAGGCACAGATCTCAAGAATATGTGTACTATCCCAGTCTCCATTTACAAAATCTATCATTCTTATTTTTGCTATATCTGTGGTTGTGGTTACAATATAGTGATTTACAGGGAGTTAGATCGTGATTGACTGATTTTTGTCGTTCATTACAAAATCCATAATCCTTATTTATGCTTTATTTGTGGTTACAATATAGTGATTTACAGGGAATTGGATCGTGATTGACTGATTGTCTACTTTTGTCATTCATTGCAAAATCTATTATCCTTATTTATGCTTTATTTGAGGTTACAATATAGTGATTTGCAGGGAATTGGATCGTGATTGACTGATTGTCTATTTTTATCATTCATTACAGGTCATTGCTGAAAGCCTGTCCGAAGAGGAGATTGCTGGCCTAAAAGAAATGTTCAAAATGATTGACACAGATAACAGTGGCCATATCACTTTTGAAGAACTCAAGGCTGGTATGGAAAGAGTGGGTTCTAAGCTCAAGGAGTCCGAGATTTATGCATTGATGCAAGCAGTAAGTTTCAAATAAAAAAATCACATCTCAAACATCAGTTGACACAAAATAGCCATTCAATTTCACTTCCTCAGTTGTTGCAGGAAAGATAATTTTTGCCAGAGCGTTTTTTCTAGAAGTGGACCGATAGACTAAGTGTCTAAGTCACTAAGAGGTGGACCCTAATATGAGGTGTTTGTTTTGTTCTCTCTTGTAAGACTAGAGACTAGCCTCTTATAAGAGACTCATTTCTAGCTGTGGTCAGGGTCATGCTATCAGCCTCTTCTAAGATGTTAGAATATATTTTATTTCAATTGAAAATTTACTTGTTAGAAGTTTAAAAATAAAAAAACACACCTAACCAGAGGTAGAAAAACCAACACAATTGTGAGACTTATAAGAGATGTAAGAGGGAACTTCTTATAAGAGTGAGCAAGAAGACAAAGACAAGCTTCTTACATTTTACTTTTAAAGTTTCTGGCTGAGTTCTTCTAGGCATGTTGGACTGTTGGTTGGTTATTCAAGAATTTGAGTAAAAGAAGCAATCAAAATCAACTATAGAGTAAATAATAAAAGGAATCGGAATAATAATAGAGTATAGAGCGGGATCTGAGTCATAGTAGTAAAAGAAAGGGGAAGGGAGCGGGATTTTGTAGGTTCCTATTTGGTTAACTTCCCTGCGACTATACCACAATGTCTGTGCATCTTCTTTACACTTTACACTGTACATATATTAGAAGTCATAGGGAATAAGTAGCTAGACTTGCTGTAAGAATTACAGCAATCTCTGTGCTTCTCTTTTCTGTAAAACATGTATCCTAGATCATGGTCAGCGAGATTGGTAGTTTCTGATAAAAAAAATCACAGGGATATGGCTTTAAACAGACCTCCAAATAATTGCTGCCTTCATTTTTCTAGACTGTACTAACTTTGGTTTATGTCAGCATATGAAAAAGGCATTCAGACAAACCAGTGTTAACCCCACCATAGCATTTGGTGCTTTTTAAGAAAAAGTTATTGATTTGTTTGATGTCCGCATATTTTCTAGCACCCACTTGTTATGTTTAACCGTGTGTCTCCACTCTTGTTCTTGCCCGATTGCAAGTTTTCTATAGTATTTTTCGAACAGTGACAAGAAATGCATATATCTATGAACTCCTCATAAAGGTTGGATTTTACTTCAACATTTTTATGTTATCTTTGTTTGAACATTATTACCGGGTGTCATGCTTCAACATCGATAGTGCACTTAATTTTTTCAGATGCTAACAAGTCCCCCGTATTCTGCATATTAAGATGTCTGATGGTTATACTGGCTAATATCACACTTGACACTGTATGATGCTCCAAGTCTGAATGAAGTTGGAAAACTATTATTTAGTAATCTTGCATGTGTATTATGTTGACGCCCTGTTAATTCTTTTAACTGTTTGTGAAATTACAGGCGGATGTTGACAACAGTGGCACAATAGACTATGGTGAGTTCTTAGCTGCAACTCTCCATCTAAACAAAGTCGAAAGAGAGGATCACTTGTATGCAGCTTTCTCATACTTCGACAAAGATGGAAGTGGATATATCACGCAAGACGAGCTCCAACAGGCATGTGAAGAATTTGGTATGGGAGATGTTAAACTGGAAGATATTATACGAGAAGTGGATCAGGATAATGTAAGTGAATTTTAAATTATACACAAATATGCTAAACTAAACATTTGTCCACAAAGAGAGGTGGGATTATTGGTATCATTCAACTCACTCCCTGCACATGGTTGGATCGTGACAGATTCCACTTGAGTCCTCTATTTTTTTAGATGAACTTTTTTGGGATAATTGCATCAATCTCTCAAAATTACAATCTGGTTTCATGCGTTACTTTGTTTCAGGATGGGCGCATTGATTACAATGAGTTTGTCGCAATGATGCAAGATGGAGGTTTTGGAGTTAAGGGGTTGCAAAATAACCAAACTGTTGGGTTGAAAGAGGCCTTAAAGCTCGGTTAACACCTGGCAAGTGTCATGTATTTTTTACCTTTCCCATCAGTTTGTAAAGATCATGGGAAATCACATACATCAGGCACTATCGAGGGAGAGAATTATCATCATCTTACTGTTGCATCTGCTGTTTACGATTGATTTTTAGCTGAGATTCAAACTGGATATAAACTTAAGGATGCTAAAGGAGGCCTTCTGGCTGCTAGTGCTCGAACTTTGGATGCCAGAGTTGTGGAGGCCAAGATGGCCGCATTGCGCAATGTCTTCTCAAGGACCAAAGACTGGCCGAGTTGTAGGATAATCATTGAAAAAGGCATACTTGGAATGTGATTTATGTTTGCTTGAAAATACCTGCGTGGAAGTTAGTCAGTGGTTGAGAAGCTGGGCTCTTTTAATGTAATATTCCGGATATTTTGAATGATATCCATGCTCTGTAGGTGTAGTAATGGATGTTAAGAAGAAACAACTTCAAAGTTGACATTTTTTAGCGAAGTAGGTTGGCATCCCTAGGGAATTAGCCCCTCATTTTGTGTTGTACTGTACTTTTTGTCATAATGATATTTGCTTCAATCTGTTGTATCAAAATCTTCTTAAGCATCCTATTCAGGTCAATTCTAAACCTGTTATAGTTCCTAGTTCTCATATTCTTGGGCCATGTCAATGCATTTCTTCCACAGATGATTTTTAGAATATTACCATGCTTGAAAGCTTCTATCATTTTCGTAGTAATGCATCCCTTTGAAGTTTGAACTGGGTCTGAAGTCTCACTAAGTCACTAGCTATAAATCCTTCAAGCACAACAGATTTTCCATCTTTTAAACTAGCTGTTCTCGTGTTGTAAAATCGAATTCAGAATTATTTTTACTTATGAACTACTGAGTTTTTTCTTCAATGCGAAATCCTTCTATACATTCTGTGCGACAACAGATTCTGACCATACAAATTTTTTTTGACTTTTCAACCAGTACCTCTATATGAACTGCCCATGCACACTGTATATAAATGGCTTGCTGAAAATGGCAAGGTTATGGAACTGGCCGGAGTTTAGAGCTACTATATACAGTAAAGTAGTTTAGGCCTTATAGCCCACACACATTCGGGCCTTTGACAGAAGTAAAACTTTTAACTAAAGGTCCATGAAAGAGTGTTCAGAATTGCAGATTCATTATGGAAACAAAGCTGGGATTTCCTAAAAGATCAATATACTGTAATCGAGGATTAAATATATACAGTTTCTAAACTCTTGTATATTTTTCTCCACGATTTTAGCTAGAAAAATATAACGTTTCTAAATAAAGACATTAATTGCCTACCTCCACCACCCCTTCTAATCATCTATAAAACCAAACAAACAGAAGAAGAAGAAGAAACAAGAAAGAGTAGAAAGAGGTTTAGGTTAT
Source organism: Thalictrum thalictroides (assembly GCA_013358455.1). Lineage (NCBI taxonomy): Eukaryota > Viridiplantae > Streptophyta > Magnoliopsida > Ranunculales > Ranunculaceae > Thalictrum > Thalictrum thalictroides. The sequence continues at coordinate 4,481 of JABWDY010002248.1, read as the reverse complement.
TAACAAATTAATAAAGCAATACAAACATTGTCTTAGAGATGGCTTCGAAAGCAAGAACATTGGCACTTGTTATGATGGTGGTCTTTCTGGTTTCAATAGATTTCATGGACGTAGTGGTTGGTCAGACTCAGTCGTGCGACTGTAAAGATATTCATGATCCAAACTGCGTACCTAACAGCTCGTATGAGTCGGTCTGCAATGATAAATGCAATTGCGGAGGCCATTGCAAGAGAATGGGGAACGCGCATTACTGCCATTGCCTGTGCGGTGGTGAAAATTGATATATGGCCATCTCTATCTCTAGCTAGCTATCTAGTAGAACAATT
>JABWDY010002195.1:17683-27700 GCA_013358455.1 Thalictrum thalictroides | reverse complement strand
GGTTGGTTTGAATCTCGGGGACGAGATTCTTTTTAAGGGGGTAAGACTGTAACACCCCTGTTTTTCCTCTTTCTCTTTTAAAGGGTATTTCGGTATTTTTATAGGGGTTTTCTTTTAATAAAGAGAAAAAGAAAAGGGAGGCGCAGGGGTTGTTCTCTCTCTCTCACTCTCTTTGGTTTCATCGTTGAACCAAGCTTTTGATTTAGGGTTTCTTTCAATTTCTTCTCTGCAAATGGATGCTCTCAGAGCTCTTCGAACTGAATACAGAGATTTGTATTTCACAATGCTTGATGAAGGTTTTTGACTTTTGGTTATAAAGAAAGAGAACCGACAAACTATTCGGGCTCTCTCTCTGTTTTCTCTCGTTCTCGAATTCTTCAATGGCAGCCGTTACAGGAACTTCAATTCTCTTTCAATCATCTTCCTCACTACAAATCAAGATGGAATTCTAGGATTTCGAATTGATAGAGAAGAATTGAGAACAAGGAATCATGGATTTCTATTTCGGTTTGAATTGGGTTTTTCAAATTTCGGTTTGGATTTAAATTTCGATTTGGGTATTTCTAATTTCGGTTTGATCTTGGTTTTCTATCAAGGTTTATGGGTTTCTATCTTGGTTTGATATTGGTCTTTTAACAAAGAATTCAGGGATTTCTATTATCACAAATTTCGAGATTTGAAGATGGATTTCTAGGTTAAATTTCTATCTTGGTTTACTCCTCAATTGAGATGGGATTCTTGGCCTTCTCATATCAAGAAGTATGGATTTCATGGTGATTTTTCTCTTCAAGAAAGAGACAAATTTCTATCACGGACTTTCTAGGGATTTCATGTCGAGACTCTTGAATTTCTTTTCTATGAAATCGGTTTTCGTCGCAAAACAGGTAATATCTAAACATATCTGTTTTCGTTATTGATGGTTGTATGGATATATGTGAATACAACTGTTTCGATAATAAGCTGTTTAGTGCAGGTTATAATAGTTGTAGTTTCAGCTTTCGAGCTGTTTTGACATTACAGCTCGTGAGTTGAATTACAGGTTGAGCTGTTAAAGCTATTATTTTTATAAGTTAGATGTGAATGATGTTTTCATTTATATTTTTATGGTTGTGGCCGTTGTGCCTGGGTTGTTGGCCGTTGTGCCTAGTTTTGGCCGTTGTGCCAAGTTTGTGGCCGTCGTGCCTAGTTGAAGGCGAAATGCCTGTGTTATGATTGTGGGTTTGATGCCTTGTTTATTAATTACGAATAGATGTTTGATAGATGGTTTGGTACTTTAATGTTTAAGTACCAATTTATAGAATTGTATATTCTGTTGTAGCATGATTTGTTCAGGTTGCAGCAATATCAGGATGAGGTAAGTCTACGCCAAAAAGGTATGTCCTTTAATTTATTTCATTTCTGTGGGCGGAGTGTTCGTCGGAATACAGCGGGCACGACCCCCAGCATAGACACCTCAGTGTGTCCTTTTCATTCCTGTCAATATTATATATCTCGGACGTTTACTGATGTTGAGCGTCGGAGAGTTATTCTTGCAGGGTTATGGGAATGTGGGACAAGGTCTTGGGATGCGTGAGACTCGCGGTGAGAATTTCTAAGTTCCCTATATGGGAAAGAGGTATGATCTTTATTTTAATAAAGATGTTAAATGCACATGATGTTAGAACGTCCGGGTTTAAATCCCGTAGACTTTGGCTATGCTTTGCCTATGTATCCTTGTGAGTACGACCTGGGAGAACGGGCACAAGTGCCTGGTCGATCCCAGGGGCGTCACAGGGGGATACATAGCGGTTAGTTTTGTTTCTCTTTAAAAACTGCTTTTTTTCTTTTAGTCTTAAAGACCCCCGGGGGAGTCCGGTCGCGGCCTTGGCCGTGTTAGGTCGGGCTGGGACTCTCCGGGGCGTTACACTAGGAGCTATCTTAAGTTCAAAGGTTTGTATGGAGCCGACAAGCTCTTTTAAGTCAAGTTTACCCACATCCTTCGCTTTCTCGATGGCTGTTACTTTAGGATCAAACTTATCAGGAAGGGAGCGAAGGATTTTACGGACGATTACTGAATCCTCGACTTCTTGACCAAGGCCCCACATAGAATTGGTGCAATCTTGAAGTCTCAACCATAAATCTCCAAAGGTTTCATTACTATCCATTTTCATGTGCTCAAATTGGCTTGTGAGCATCTGGAGCTTAAAGTCTTTCACTTGTGAAATGCCCTCATGAGATAGCTCCAAAATATCCCAAGCCGCTTTGGCGGTTTCACAAGTCATAATTAATTTGAACTCCTCAGGGGAAATTCCACAATTAATAGCATTCAAGGCTCGAGCATTCAAGGCTCGAGCATTTGCATGCTCAAGGTCCTTTTCTGTTTGAGACCATGTGTCAATGGGAGCAATGGTGGTCTTTGTCACACCAGCTATAGTGGATGTGATAGTGGGTTCAACATATCCATTTTCAACAACATACCAACACTTAGGGTCCAAGGACTTAAGAAAGATTCTCATCCTTGACTTCCAGAAGGTATAATTCTTTCCGTCAAAGAGAGGAGGTTTGTTCACAGTACTACCCTCGGTAATGAGTCATCGTGCATATCTTTTACTCAGCTTTTGAAACCTTGAATGAGCAACCTTGCAATAATACTAATTGAGAAATCTACACAATTGTGTCCAACTACTAGAGAGAGGGGGTGAGTAGTCCCTTTTAAAAACTTACTAGCTCAAAGGTTCACCCAACATAAAAAGTGATAAAACAGATAAGCTCAGGATATATCAAGTGCGGAAAAAAGAACAATCCAAAGCTAATCTATTACAAGATGCAAAACCAACCAACAACAAACATATAGAGGAAGACAAAGAAACTAGTTCTAAATCTCTACAATCAACATCAAAGTAATCCACTAGTCCTTGGATCCTTGTTCAACTTAGATCAAGAAAGATGAATCTCTTTTAACCCCTTGAACTAAGAAATCCAATCCTAGTTCTAGGTTGTTGTGGATTGTGAGGGGGTGAGTAGGGAATGAGACACTCTCACCCTTTCCTCTACCAACAATACAAACCTACTAGTGGATTTCTAGAATAGTATGTAGAGATTCTAAACTACCAAACAACAAAAACATAAAGATGAAACTCAAAGACAAAGAAGCAAACCACTATAGGTTCGGCAAAGATGTGCCTATATCCACTCTTCAAGCTACTTCTTTGTATTAAGAGAATCCCAAAGCCTAGGTTTGCCTCCTCAAGCTCTACACCACTTCACTATGATGTTGGATCTGCAAACTTGAAAGAAAGTAGGAGCAATTCCCTTAGCTCCTAACTAAGTAACCACTACTTTGGGTTTGTTGTAGGGTTTAGTCACAATCACCCTAACCTAGATCCTCAAATCTATGGTTTCACCAAATTGTTCCAAGAACAAATATTGGGGTTTTTCTCTCTACACAACCTCTCAAAAGGTCAAATGAGAAAACACTTAAAACTCTCTTGGTTTTATAGTAACACCCACAAATAACAATCACTCAACCCTCAAAGATTAAACTTGATTTGCATGAGTGAAGGAAGAATATGGAAGGATTTCTCTCAATATGCTCTCTCTACAAGTTAGGGTTCTTGCCTCTTGAATGCATTAGAAAAATCAACCAAATCCTTGTGTTGTTTATTTTGAGGTTTTGCTTATATACCCCTATGTGTCAATAGATCCGTTGGTCCAAGTATTTTGACCAACTAGCAACTTTAGAGAAATGAGTCGGAAGAATCAGAAACGAATCAGACCCGGTTTGCACTTCAGCCCGTTAATCAGTCGACTGAAGACCAAAGTAACCAAAAAGCACTTCATGGTCAGTCAACTAACTGTATAGGGTAGGATGATCAACAAAGAGTCAATCGACTGACTATATAACTCAATATGCATTCTCTTGGTCAGTCGATTGACCTTATAGTGGCACACTGACTTGATCTTCAACTCCCGGTTGTCACCGCACGCGTCCAATCTTGATGTTTTCAGCTCTGAAACTTTATGGACACACTTACAACATGAATTAGACCTAATACAAGGACTCATTATATACATTACATGTGAAATGACTATTTTGCCCTTGTTTGTCATAATTCACAAGATATAACATTTACAATTTAATGTTTGAGATAGATATAAGTAAATAAGAATATTCTCTACTCACAAGTCGATCACTATTCTGCCATGTAGTAGAGGGGAGCAAACAGTAAACTACTCACATGCATTACTAAGTTTGACTATCTTTCAATATTTAACACAACACCATTGTCATTAACTAGTAACTACATATACTAATTACAACACCAGTGGTCCTAAAAGAAAAGTCACTTTCCAAGAACAAAAATATAAGTATTGTCAGTAGTACATACTATATATATATACAAGCATGTCTCATTGTTTCTCAGTACAAATGTGAGTATTGTCTACATGTGTGCTTTATGGCAATTGTTGTGAGTCTGTGGTTGCCTAATTGCTTTAGGGCAAACAATCCTTGATAGTGTGTTTCTATGATAGTGTTTATACGAACAAATGATCTCTGTGAGTTTGTGGTTGCTTAATTTTTTGGTGTATTCCTTGCATTAAGATTTTATTTTGTTATTTTTTATGTTGTCTCATTGTTTGTAATTTATAGGCAAGGATATGGAGGTTACTAGTATAGATTCTATGACACATAATGAAAAGCGTAAAAGAAAATGTTGGGCAAAGGAGGATAATGAAGAGAAGATGTTGTTGTTGGGGATGGTTGAGGCGGCGAAAGAGGTGGCAACAATACTAAGACCACAAAAATACGATAAGATTGAGCTTGCACTGACCCAACTTCCTGATATGACTGAAGATGACATCTTGGATGGCATGGACCTCCTCATACCCGATCCTCAGCTTGTAGAGACGTTTCTTGGCTTGAGTGAAGGAAGAATGGTGGTTGTAGAGAAGGTTAAAGCGTACAATATAGTGGTGGTTATGGAAAAAACTGAAACATACTATATACGGAATGGTTATGGTTTAAAATCGATGATGTTTTTTTTTTCTTTGGATATTGTGTTAAGAAATATGCTTGTTGAGAAGATATGTGTTTTTATTAGATTTGGAGTACTATGGTAAAAGATATGTTGTTCGTAATGAACAACTAAACGTTTCTAGAGAATTAGTTTATGTGTAATTAAACGAGCAAAAACATTACCTAGGAATATTTTTTTGTGTCCAATCAAACAATCAAAATTTTTTTCCTCAATTTCTATGTCCAATCAAATAACCCAATAGTGAGAATTATATTTTGTGGGAATATTTTTAACCCCACTGGTAATTATTACCAGCAATCAAACACACCCTTGGTTTCATACACCGAATCGGCATACGAATATAAAACAATTTGACTTATTACATTTAAAGCCCAATAAAAATTTGCCCCCGTTCTTGTTCTATAGGCCCAGTGTTAGTGAGTTAGGTAATAGGTAAGACGATGATACACCTCCACCTACCAAAATTAAAGCTGGGTACACCTGAGTACAGATGAATAGAATACTCCGATTGAGTTTACTTCGTTTTTGCGAAAACCCTTCATTGATATGAAAGTTAACAATAGATTATTGTGGACCCCATTCATTCATATCGAAGATAGGCTATTGTCCACAGACAAACATTGCTACGTGATCCATTGGATCAGAAACTTATATGTTATGCGCATTACGCACTCACCAATCCATATTAAATGCTCTTCTCTATTTATCTGTCTCCCTCGCCTCTCTCTCTCTCTTCTGTCTCAACGTGACTGAGGGAAAAAAAAAACTCATTTAGAATTATTGCAGACTCGCAGTTGTAAGAAGAAAGAGATTAAATTGACGTTCTTCATTTTCTTCTTTCTTCTTCTAGTTAGCTTGTTTAATAGATATAATTGATCTGATGCAACGGTTGTGATGACGACAGTAAGTTTATGCGGCAAAGTCCGCGAGACTTGGGATCAAGCTTATGATAGATTCTATGAATCGTTTCCATGTTTCTCTGATCCAGGTTCTTTTAATTTTTTTCAATTTGGAAAGGTTTTTAGGTTTTTTGGTTTAATTTGATTGTAATGAAGTTCAATTGTGTGTGTTTTTTGCAGCTAGAAGATCATCATTGTGTTTGAAAATTGGTTTGGTGATGATTCACTTCATATTTGTTGGAGTATTGTTTCTATTTGATAAAGATTTGATTGAGAAAACTAGAAAAGAACCATGGTATGTATTTTACATACAACTACAACTCTTTTCTTTGTTTCATTCAGTATAAATTACTAAATTAGTTCTTTGGACAACTTCTTTTAATGTTTGTGAATTTGGTTGAAAGTCTGATTCAGAAGAATTTAAGAAAATTAGAATTGGTAGAATGAGCTTAACTGTTATAATTGAACAAAGTGATTATAATTTGTAAGTACGAAATCGATTTAGAAATAGATTAATGGATACATGTACAAAATGAATTAAACACCCGACACTTCATGTTGTGAATATTGTCAGTTAAATCAGATTGATAGAAAGTAAACATCAAATAGTTGTTGGTTTGAGTACATTATAAGTCTCTGGAATGTCTTGCTTTAGATGAGTACTATTGTATATGTTTGTTATTATCAAAAACTTAGAAAGAACATCTTAGCACACAAGTTTCGTTCAATACTCTGAAGTCTAAAGGGCATGGTGACGTAGTGTTTATTGCATACGAAGCAAATGACTTGATGATAGAAAATTATCGAACTTTTCTAATAGATAACAAGTTATGCTTTAAGACAGAGGCACTAGTTAGTTGTATCACATTATTTTAAAGTGAAAGTCAGTTAATAGAGTTACATGAAATTGTTGAAGTATTAAACAAAATCATTTTTTCTTTCACAAAGAAGCTGACCTGGAATACTTTCACCCATGTATTGGAGGTGTATAGGACTAATATGCATTATATCTTTCATTAAAGTATAAGCTTCCAAAATGCTTCATGGTTTGAGTTTCAATCCCTTGACAATTTTGCATGTAGATGCACTGTTTCATACTTTGAACCTCTTTAAAACATGGAAGAAGTAATTACTTTAAAATATGTTGAGAAATGATCCCCTTCTTTGGGCACAACTAGTTCTAACAAATTCTCTCCAGCCCTTTAGTACCTTGACCTAGTTCTCGTGTTTATAATTGCATTTGAAAGGTTGATATATTTCGATCACAAAGACTGAGAAGGGAGGTTGACAGCTTTTGATGTTTCTAGTGATTCCACGTTAACCTAAAAATTCTTTTCATGCAGTTTGAGTCCTAGGAGCAGTCATAACATAGGTGTTGATTATGCTCTACAACAGGGTCTCTGCTAAGTGGCTAATAGGTGTGTCAGTTCTTAATGGAAGTATTTATCCTATTATCAAATCTGTAAAGGGTAGTACTGTAAGGAAGCTCAACTTCACTCACCTAAGGTAGAGGGTGGCAAGGAGTTCAGAAGTTTAGTATTGAAGAAAAATTGCAGAGTGTAGAATTGGAAAATGGGATGACTTTCCAGTCGACATAGTTGTACTTTTATGAAGGCAGCTTGGATATTGACGAATAGTTATGAACTGTACAAGTGCATTTTGCAAGGTGTGTCGGGTGAATTGCCTGGGGATTTGATATGTATTCCATGCGAAAAATCTCTCCACGATATGATATTTCTGATTTCGTTTCTCTTTTGGACGAGTGTGTCAAAAATTTTCTTTAACGACCCCCACTCCCCCCTGCGAGATCGTGCCAAAGGAGTCTAGTAGCAGCAATATTGCAGTTAGTATGTTTAGTCGTACTCTGTCTAGTTTGAAAAACTCCTCGCCATACCCACAAGCTTTCAGTTGGTGAAGCATTGTCCAGATATATTGCTCTATGATCAGATAGTTCATAATCCATTGCTGAGATAGAGTTGGTGCAAGGCATGCAACTACCAAAAGTTATATGTTAACATGCTAACTGAAGCCTTGTTCCCGGTGGTAATATCTTTGATGCCCGAAGGCACCTTCAAATTTAGGCTTGTGATTTTCTGTCCAGCTTATGTTGTGCTTAGCATTTTGTTCGTGCCCTGTGCTTAGCATTTCCTCTTTGATTCTTCTCATCATTTGAAGAAGCTTTGAGAGAATATGGTTTATATGGTCACTGTATGGCTTGTTCATCCCATCATAGGCTGTACATAATATGGAGCAGACTGCTTCTGGACATAGTTGAAAAAATCGATGCAAATCGTGAATATTCAGCAGATTAATCTGTTATCTAGTTAATCGGATCGGATCAGCAAGCGGATTAAAATCGATTCTTAATATTCACCATTTCGATCTGGATATGCGAAACTTCACAAAATATCTGTCAATTTCGCTTTGCAATTACGCCTTCCCCCAGTCTCTGCAGATCAGGTTATTTACTTTTTAAACCATTTTATATCTTCTCTTCTTTTCCCATACAAATTACAACAAATCATCTTCTCTACACCACCGATTCACTTCTTCTCTTTGTTCTTTACTCTTTTAGGTTGGGGTTTTCAATTTTAAGGTATAATTTGGCCGGAAACAGAGTTGCATCAATTTCGAGATCTATTTCTTCTTGTTGTTGTTTTTGGACAAAAAACTTATCATTTTTGTTTGTTAATAATCAACCATGGCTGTTGGTTAAATGGTTGGTGATGAAATTGGTGGTGGGGTGGTGTTTTTGGTCATGATAATTGGCCAGAAATTATAATCAGTTTAGTGGCTGGTGAACAATTTGGTTGCAGTACACATCTTCTTCCTCTGGTTTGTTGTTGTTTTTGGTGTTAAATTGGTGACTGGAAATCAAAGATTCAAAAGAATTATTTCCAATTCAGTTTAACCCTTCCCCTTCCACAGAAGTTTGTTGAATATTCCTGAAATTTTGACAATAACCATTAATTCATATTTTGCCAAACCTCCCCAATCCGACACTCTAGATCGAAATTTCGTGGAATGATCCTTTTTTGAGAGATTGGATATTCAGCGCAAATCGATATTTTCATTTATGCTGCTGGACGCTTCTAGAGCGTAGGATATTAATCAGTGAAGGGATGAATATATGTTAGCAAAATGATGTGGTTCATAGTGTCTGTATGGACCTAACATGTTTTTGTAGTCTAGTAAAGGTATTCTTATTTAGTGCATTTTTGACTTCTAGTTAAATGATTTTATTGAGTGCGTTCACAATTTATTGCATTATTTGTGCTGTCAATATGGGCCTAACATCTACATGTAGTCTAGTTGTGCTAATTTTATCAAGTGCGCGCACCTAGTTCCTCCCCACAATTTTTGGGTACTAATCAAGTGAAGTCATTTTCCAGGTACACTGCATTATACTTGTTGTTGTTCGTTGCAACCTTAGCTCAATATTTCTTTACTTCTGGTTCTTCTCCAGGGTAATTTTCTCTTTTATGCACTCTAGACTGACGTCTTTCACCTAGTAATTAATATAGTATTTTACGAATGAATACCTTTTTTTTTCAGGTCAGTATGATTTTGTAATGCATGTCTCTTATGTCAGGTATGTCCTGGATGCAATGAGGGCTGTTAATGAAACACACGTTATCTTTAACAACACATCAGCAACCTCAAAGTAAAATTCTTTTTCCCCTACAGTTAGTTATTTGATTTTGCATAATACTCTTCTTTTTTTTTGTGGTATATAAACATTATAGACTTCACTAGTACTGATAACTATTTTGTTTGTTATACATATAGGCATTCTTTTGCTTACATGACTTAACTAACTTTATCTCTATAATGATTAAGCAAAGGCAGTCTGCTTCAAGAAAAAATGGTAGCCATACTATCGCTGTAGAAGGGAATCAGACAGGAAAAAGTCCTTTATCATCCAGTACTACGCCATGGACAAAGTTGGTGATGGACATGTACCATCCTGGATCATCTGTTAGGTATGTGAACCCTTGTAGTTTTTATGCACTTATTCCAATAATCTAAAGTTAAATCAGGCCTTGCTGCTTGCTAATGGCACATAAGAAAGGGATGTATGTATATATATAAAAAGTAAA
>JABWDY010002174.1:15014-29957 GCA_013358455.1 Thalictrum thalictroides | reverse complement strand
CCCCCCCCTACCTAAATGCACTAGAGGAGTGGCATGCCGTACAAGGCAAAATCAAATTTGCTATACTATATTGTAATTGTGATATGTAAATATGCCTTGACTGAAAGGGAAGGTTGATCAAATATTACATGTAAATCATAAACAATGAACATTGGTGTCAAATTGTGGGATGTTCATTAATAAGTAGTATCTTCATTTAGAAGATGAATCCAAAGGAGACAATCAACCATCGTTGGAGACCTCCAGGTCAGAATATCATGATGATGATGAAGTTAATGTATGTGGAGCCACAACAGAGGACAAACTTACAGTTACACAGTTCAGCTACACAAAAGAAAGAAGCCTTTCGGAATGTAAGTCTTGTGAATGTCGCCATATATATATTCCTGCTTTTGAGGGAGAATTAGACTTGGCGCCACAAGAAGAAGAAGTTAATGATGCAAGCAACAAAGAACTCGAGGAAAGTGTCATTGAAGATTTAAATGGAACACATCTTTTGATGAAAGACTTCCAATTAGTAATCCTGACCATTTCCATTTATTCGACATCAATGATGTCTTGGTTACCAACATCCATGGGGTGAACCTTCAATCCTCACGTAATGAAACTTTGAAAATATTGTTCAAGCTTTACTTCAAGCTTTACTTCAAACTATAGGTTGCGAAAGAGAAATAGTTGAAGACCGTAATTGGGATAAATAATGATGCAATTAAAAGGTGATTTCATGAAGGAAAGCCGCCACATTCATATATGATTTCAGGCTTGCAATCGAACTTATTAAAATCCACAAACCCAAAAATAACCCGAAACATAAGTTTGATATTTGAGAATAGTCCTAGTCGCTTCTATAAGTGTTAAGTTTTTTAGCTATATTTTTTTCCTCACTCTTACACTTGAGTAGGTTATCTTTCTATAGGTTTGTATTGTCACCCCTTCCAAGGATCATGCTTTTGGATAAAGCTTTCGCAGCTTTATCCATTGTTGTTTTAGAATGTAAAATGTGGACAAAAGTTGATAGGAAATATAATGTTGTTCTATATATTCATTTAATAAGTTCATAAGATAAGTTGATAAGAAAATTTGATAGAAAATATAGCTAGCCAATAGAAATGGATTATGGTGATGACTAGATATCCTAGAGGATATGATTAGCTATCCAATGCTATAATGGTAGTCATAAAGAATCCAATGCAATAATGGTAGTCATAAAAAATCCAATGCAATAATGGTAGTCATAAAAAATCCAATGCATCTTTTACCATTTAAAAGCCCATTAGTTCATTTAAAAAGCCCATTACCATTTATTCATAAAGAATTCTAATGGCTACATTTTTAAAATCCTAACTAGCCGTTGTATGTTGTTGTTAAATAGTTTGTGATTTTTTGTCCATGTATCTTCATTTTGCAATGTCAAACAAAAAGAGAAATGATATTTGGTTCCCCATTGAAGATGAGTATATCTGTCGTGCTTGGAAGGAAACACAAAGAAGAGCTGATGAAACAGAAACCATCTTTTGGAGACGAGTACATGCAAAGTGGATTGAACTGGAAGTTCATTTGAGTCGACGGTCCATGGCCGCAATACGCACTCGGTTTGATATCATCAAACATTATAAATAGATGATATAATCCAGTATCTCGAATGGAACCATCCGATACTGGAAACAATAGATTCACGTGTTAACGAAGCCTATAAATAGGGGTGGGCACGGTTCGGTTCGGTTCACTTTTTAGACAGAACTGGAACTGGACTGTGATTAATGACTTCGGTCCAATTCGGTTTGCTTAACCGAAAAAAATGCAATCAAACTGGATTGGACTGAACTGTTTAAGTTCGGTCCAGTTCGGTTCGGTTTTTCGGTTCTGGGCTTTTATATGGGCCTTCAATTTGGGCCTGAATTTCAAGACAAAATCAACTTAAACCAATCTGTAAATGGTCCACTTAAAACAATCTGTGAAATTCAAAGATCGACATTGTTATCTTTGCAAAATTGGGAAACATATAACAAGTGAGTAGATATAGAGGGATGATAGATGTTGTTTAAATAAAAAGTGCGGTCTGAAATCGAGAATGAAGTTTTTCCAAAATGAGCGATTTGAAGTGTATTACCATTACCCACACGAACTTGGTCAGACCCATTATACTCAGAGTGAAGTTGGAGATTGTTTAGATCAGAGGTGAGGTGGTTTGTAGAACCGTTGTCAGCGCACCAATTTCGATCTCCAGTGGAACCAGGGGCGACAATATAGGCAGTTGGTGGTGTGGAAGAAGGTGGTTGGAAGTTTTCATCAAACTGATGCCAACAATCTGCAACATGGTGATTCTTCCGACCACATAGTTGGCATGAACAAAGTTAAATTGTTCAAATAGAAGGGAAGTAATCTTAGTTTTATAAATTAAAGATGATGCGATTACCTTTGAAGAACCTATGATTGAAGTAATTAAGGTTTGTTGGTTGAATATGTAGATGGAGTATGCAAAGCTCTTAAAATAATAGTGGTGGTGTGGTGTAGTGTCGGAACAGTGATGAGAATTTCGTGATGGAGAAGAGAAATAAAAAATAGAGAGAAAGAGACAGAGAGGCGGCCAGTTGAGAAAGTGAGAAACTATTTGTTTGACTAATGTTATGTTTGTACCATAGAAAACCTAATTTATGTTTTTAAGTAGAAATACCCAATATACCCTTGGTTTGGTTCGGTTCGAACCGGTTTATTAATATAAGAACTGGAACTGGACTGGACATGTCCAATCCAATTCAGTTCCAATTCGGTTTTGACCAGTTTTCGGTCAACTCTGGTTTTGACCAGTTTTTGACCGGTTTTTTCGGTTCGGTTTTTCGGTTTCCAGTTTTTTTGCCCAGCCCTACCTACAGACATTTCCAAAATTACTGGGGAACCTGGTTTGAGCAAGAAGGTTGTTGGTGGGTTTTAAAAGATGTTATGTCCAGGTTACGAGATGAGCCGGGTACATCTAAAAATGCATCGCGAACATCTGGAGCTGAGTTGAGTTCATGGGAAAACATCCCAATTGCTGAGTGGCCTGGTTTAGATGATCTGTAATAATTTAGTGTTTTATATGTTAACTTGTTTTCGTTTTTAAGTCGAGATAAATATGAATCAATTTGGTGTTTTTATTTTATCTTTAATTTTATGTAGCAGGACAAGTATATACATTAACATTTTAAAAAACACAGACATTTTAAAAAGCCCATTTACATTTAAAACCCCATTAGTCCATTAAAAAATCCCATTAGTCCAATAACACAATAGTCTAACATTTTGATATAGTAGTCCAACATAAAAATATAAAGACAATAGTCCAACAATACAACAAAATAAATATCTAATCCTGATCATCCTCTGATGATGATGGCTCTACACGTGACGACATCGTGTCCTCCTCCTGCCTTGGCTCTGCGTTTGAATATCGTCCAATTTCGGGGTTGCCTGATAAGCCTGTGTCTGAAGCTGTGCTTGCAACTGCGCAACATGGTCTCACTCAGCTTGAAGATACTCAAAACTCTATCAAGATGTGTCCAAGATTGTCTGGCGTAACCCGTATACCAATGTTGACTGTTGTATCAACTGGGTTCGTAAAACATCCTACAAATACAATTTATATGCTTCTTAAAAATTAAAAAAATCGCTAAATTTAACTGTCAATAAAAAAATTACACAATCAAGGCTTACCATATCAAGCTGCTGAAACTGCTGGATTAGCTCTGTAACATAACTCTCTGGGGCATAATGGATAGGCACGTACGTCATATCGCCCTAAGAAGGAAAAACAGGACACTGCCATGGATCATCTACTCCCTCTCTATGTCCAGCAAATCAACCTCCAATGCTCAACCCTGGCCGTAATACCTGACTAGTGACTGCATCAATGTTCAAAGACCGATACACATCTCGTCTCACTAATGGACCAATACTAACTCTAGCCCAATATCTACCATAATCACCATCACTGTCAGGATGTACAAAGTGCTCAGCTCCTGATCACAGTAGAGATTGCCGAGCCGCTAGTAATGTAGCCATAGATATGCCTCTACCCTGCATGTCTAGAGGTGGTGGGTAAGGTATCAAAGGGGAATCATTCCATTGTCTCCAACATCTATCGCCCAAATACCAAGCATGCCATCCTGATGGCCTCATGAGCACCATCCTAGTCTTGGTTAACTCTCGTGATCTAAAACATGCATTTGAGGTGAATCTCCCTTGACCTTCTGGAAAACTCTCAATTGGAACCCTAAAAACAGCTGCATCCTTCCATGAGTGCCAAATCATACCTTCACTCCCCCTAAGCTCGATTTGTTGTCTAGCTAGTCCTACATTATGGCCCTCCTCACTAACACGGCGATTTCTACGATCTCTTGCCCATCCCCGAATACAAGGGACTACATCATGGTCTATGTTGTTACGTTTAGGCATCATGGTGTTAAGGTACTCATACCACCAATACTACATTAAAAACATAAAAAACATATAACTACATGTGAACATACCTCTAAAAACATGTATAGACATAAAAAAATAAATAACTACATGTAGACATTTGTCAAATATCAAGCATCAAATTAACAAAATATACAACTACATGTATAGACATCAAACATCAAATTAACTTACAAGTGATTATAATCATTTCTAAAATTAAAATAAAACAATTGAAAACATACCGGCAAGATGACAACAAAGCCTGTAAGAGATCCACCTTTCTGGCACGAACAGCTAGGTCAACTCCAAGGTATAAATGAGCTAGCACGACGCCTCCCCAATCAAACTCGTAGATGACACTAAGGTCTAATACACCTCTCAACCACCCAAGCCTAATAAAACTATCATTTGTCTTGAAGAAGCATTGCCAGATGAAGTAGAATAAGAATGCACGCACATGCTCTAATATGGTGTTGTCTGAAAGGGAATAGGTTCTTACGTTCCTTTGCTTTAAATGCCCACAATACCTCTCATACAACCATTGGCATCTAAGACCCCCGTTTCTAAAATTCGTTTTTTGTATACGATTATTTTCAGGGACTTCAAAAGAAGGGAAATACAATTGTGCTTGCTCTATAGTCTCGAGGGACTCATCAAATGGCACTACGGGTCCTAGTCCCACACTCAAACCTGTTAACATTGTAAAATCTAATGGTGTGATCCCCGCCTCTCCCCAAAGAAAATGGAATGCATGTGTAGAATCCCACCACCTTTCGGTAAGAGCAAACCCTAATGCCGCATCATTTCTACCCCAATCGAAATCTAGAAGTGGACCAAAAGAAAGGGCAAGTATCATACCTCGAAGGCGATTAAACGACTCATTTTCTATCTTTTTTAGTTGTGCCCGCCAACTCATCACGCTTTTATGCGCACACCTCACTTTCCATGTATGTACGGTCTAGCAAAAACAAAAAACAAACCTGGTTAAGGAAAATGGATTTCATTGAAGCATTTAATCAAATACATTGTAGGCAAAATGAAAATAAACAATTATACAAGAAAATTTAATTGAATTACCTCACTATCGATGATATGGTGTGTCACATGTGTTTTGCGTGACATACAAAGCAATGGATGCTCATTTAGATCATATGGAGTAGGGAATTCAATGAGTTCAATGGGTTGATCTTCATTTTCGATATTTGTCGTTGGTTGAGTGCTAGAACTACCTTTTTTTAAGGTTTTTTTTCTTACTTCCTAACCATCTAAAGATCTTTCTTAAAGAAGAATCTTGATTTTGATAGGGATCATCATTGGTCGCAAGAAATTTGAGAAAAAATGGTGAAAGTGTAAATGTTATATTTTGTGAATTGTGACAAATAAGGGCAAAATGGTCTTTTCACATGTAATGTAAGTAATGAGTCCTTGTATTTAGGTCTAAGTCTTGGTTGAGTTTTCTTGTAAAGCTTCGGAGCTGAAGACATCAAGACGGGATGCGATCAGCAACTACTGGGATCGACGAAATCAAACCAGTGCATGTTTACAAGTCAGTCGACTGACCAAGAAGACATGTTGACTTTTACTAAGTCAGTCGACTGACCCTTTGAAGCTCCAGTTACCCTATAAAGTCAGTCGACTGACCTTATGAGGGAATTGAGTGACTTTGGCCTTCAGTCGACTGACTGACGGGCTGAATGGCAAACCGGGCCTAATTCAGTTCTGTTCTTCCGGCCCTTTTCTCTAATGTTGCTAGTTGGTCAAAATACTTGGACCAATGGATCTATTGACCCATATGGGTATATAAGCAACACTTCAAGCTAAACAACAAGAAGATTTGGTTGATTTTTCAAAGGCATTTAAGAGGCAAGAACCCTAGCTTGTGAGAGAAAGCAAATTGTGAGAAATCCTCCTGTCTTCCTTCCTTCACTCAAGCAAACCAATTCTAATCATTTGAGAGTGTGAGTGTTGTTGTAGGTGTTTTATAAACCTATTTGTGAGCTATTTCATTTGATTTCTCATTTGTCCTAAGAGAGGATTGTAGAGAGAAAACCCCCATCTTTGTTCTTGGAACAATTTGGTAAAACCCTAGATTTGAGGATCTAGGTTAGGGTGATTGTGATTAAACCCTACAACAAAACCCAAGTGGTTGATACTTGGTTAAGAGCTAAGGGATTTGCTCCTACATCATTCAAGTGTGTAGATCCAACATCATAGGAAGTAGTGTAGAGTTTGAGGAGGCAAACCTAGGCTTTGGGATTCTCTCAATACAAAGAAGTAGCTTGAAGAGTGGATGTAGGCACCTTTGCCGAACCACTATAATCTTGGTGTAGTGGTTTGCTTCTTTGTCTTTGAGTTTCTTCTTTATGTTTTTGTTGTTTGGTAGTTTAACATCTCTACAAACCATCCTAACAATCTATTAGTTGGTTTGTATCGTTGGTAGAGAAAAGGGTGAGAGTGCCTCATTCTCTACTTGCCCCCTCACAATCCACAACAAACCTAGAACTAGGATTGGGTTTCTTAGTTCAAGGGTTTAAAAGAGATTTATCTTTCTTAACCTAAGTTGAACAAGGATCCAATGACTAGTGGATTGCTTTGTTGTTGATGGTAGAGATTGAGAAGTATCTTACTTTGTCTTTCTCAATATGTTGTTTACTTGTTGGATGTGCATCTTGTAGTTAGATTTTCTTTGGATAGATCTTTAATTCCGCATTTGTTATACCATGAGCTTATCTGTTTTTATGAGTTTATCAGTTGGGTGAATCTTTGAGCAAGTTGTTTTTAGAAGAACTATTCACCCCCCTCTAGTAGTTGGACACCATTGTGTAGATTTATCAATTGGTATCAGACCGAGTTGTTCTTTTAAGGTTTAAACACCTGACAAAAAAATCCGCACGATGATGTCCATGAATGAGGATAAAAGTATGAACAAACTCCCTTCTCTTGACGGAAAAAATCTTCTCTTCTGGAAGTCAAGGATGGGTTGTTTTGTTAAGTGTCTAGACCCTAAGAGAATATGAGATGTAAAAAATGGTATTGATAAATCCATAGTTGTATCTTATAATGATTCTGTAAATGCGAACCTTGTTGTCTTATCTGATATCATGTGTCAAGCTGAAAAGGATCATAAGCATGCTCAAGATCAGACCTTAAGTATTATTAAATGTGGAACATCTTCGGAATGCTTTAAACCTTTGAGTTTTAAATTTACTATTTCTGTTGACGCTATTAATGTCTTGACCTTAATGGTTGAGAAGATGGGTAAGTTTTGCAGGAAAAACTGGAATCTCGCCAAGTCTTTTTCTGGATCCTTACTCATATGTCAGGAAAGCTACAACAGGTTCTAGCTCAGACACAGAGAATGATCTTGACAACTCAGAGAATTATAATTACTTCTTCAAAAGAGCTCTTATGGCAATATCATGTTCTCAGCTTGAGTGTGAGACCATAAGTCGGGAATGTGATGATTCTGAGTATGATTCAGAAGAAAAGGATCTTCAATCTGTATACAATGAACTCTATGATTAATTCAAGAAAGCTACAAAGAAACTTGAAATTAACAAAGTCAAAATCAAATAATTGTATGACAAGAGTCGAGATCTTCAAAGTGACAAGGAGCAGTTACAAGATCAAGTTATCAAACTCACTTATCTAATCTAGTCCCTTTCAGATGAGAAAGAGATTCTAACTCTAGAGTTAAAGAGGATGGAGGTCTCTATAGGAAAGGCAAAGGTGTCTACTTCATCCTCTGAGACACTATCTCTGGATCACCTTATCATGGTATCTCAGAGTCCTCATGATATGCTGGATTGGGTTATAGGGTTATGAAAGAGATTGGTACATCAACCGCAAAACAGAGATACTCCAGGAAGAGGCTTGCTACCAAGAGGGTCAACTAAGAGCTAGAATTGAGAAAGACTGTTGCATCTCTTGAGGCTAAGAAAAAAGACCTGAAATTCTTAATTAGAAAATCTTATCCCAAGAAAGTCATCGCAGTTTGGCAACCAAAAAATTCAGCAAAGTGTCTGGTTGTCAGGTGTGCACTCAAAGCTGGAAAATCTTCAAAGTGGTATCTTGATAGTGGATGCTCGATACACAATGACTGGAGACAAGTTTTTTCTGAGAGACTACGAGCCCTATGATGGTGGAAATGTGATCTTTGGGGATGGAGTAAATGCCAAGATTGTAGGAAAAAGAGTAGTCCAATCCGAGGGTATTCCTAAAATCAGTGATGTTTCGCTTGTTGACGGTCTTCGACATAACTTACTTAGTATCATTCAGATATGTGACAAGGCTAATTTCTGTTTGTTCTCCACCAAGGAATGTCTAGTTCTTGATCGTGATTTGAACAAGGTTCTCATGAGAGAAATACGATCCTATTAGGATTGTTATGTTATCAATGCTGAAGAACCAGTGGCTAAATGCAACTTTGTTCAAGATGAGACATCTTTTCTATGGCATCAAAGACTTGGGCATATGAACTTGAGAGATTTGGCAAAGATAAGTAGGAAAGAACTTGTGCGTGACTTGCCATCTCTGAAGCCGGAGAAGACCTTGTGTAGTGCTTTTCAGATTGGGAAACAGGTTAGGAGCTCACATGTGTAGAAGAAGATAATCAGCATGACTCGACCTCTCGAGTTCATTCACATGGATCTAGTTGGTCCCACACAAGTTGAAAGTCTTTGAGGAAAATCCTATTTTCTAGTCATGGTGGATGATTACAGCAGGTGGACTTGGGTAGCTTTTCTGAGACACAAAAGTGATGTTTTTGAAGAGTTTAAGAAAATTTGCAAGAGAGCTGTTACAGTCAGAGGTGATACCATTGTTCATATCCGGAGTGATCATGGAAGAGAGTTTGTTAACTCCAACTTTGTATCCTACTGTGACAACTTGGGTATCCAACATCAATTCTCTGCACCAAAGACACCTCAACAGAACGGGGTACCTGAAAGAAAGAATAGAGTTCTGCAAGAAATGGCTACAGTAATGTTGCATCATAAGAGAGTAGCTAGACACTTCTGGGCAAAAGCAGTTAGCGTCGCTTGCCAGATCATTAACCGAGTCTATTTAAGGCCTGGTACGACGACTACTCCTTATGAACTGTGGAAAGGTCGGAAACCCACAGTTGGGTACTTCAAGGTATTCGGGAGTACATGTTACATTTACAGTGACCGCGAGAATGTTGCAAAGTTTGACCGGAAGGCAGATAAGGGAATTTTCCTTGGAACCTGTACAACTTGTGAAAAACTTCAACCTGAGATCATTTCCAACAGCTCATCAGACACAACATCCATTCCAGAAGAGGAACCTGTAGATACAGCTCCAGTGATCAAACATCCAAATGTCTATGGAGAAGTTGCAGGTTCTCAAATAATTGGTGACCCAACCAAAGGAGTTCAAACCAGGAGACAATTAGAGCGACAAATTTCTTTTATGTGCTTTACTTCCCAGGTTGAATCAAAGAATATAAAGGATGCTCTCACTGATCCTACTTGGATCAATGCTATACAAGAGGAGTTAAATCAATTTCAGGGGAATGATGTCTGGGAACTAGTTGAACAACCACCTGGAGACAATGTTATTGGAACCAAATGGATATAACAAAGTTGATAAGAATGGTGTGATTGTCTGAAACAAAGCTCGATTGGTGGCTCAAGGTTATACATAGGTTGAAGGAATTGACTTTGAGGAAACCTTTGCACCCGTAGTTTGTTTTGAATCTATTCGGCTTCTCCTAGCAGTCTCATGTCACTTAGGGTTCAAATTATATCAGATGGATGTGAAGAGTGCCTTTCTGAATGGAGTGATAAATGAACAAGTGTATGTGGAACAACCTAAAGGTTTCGAAGATCCTAAACACCCAAATCATGTCTTCAAGTTGATGAAAGCCTTGTATGGGTTGAAACAGGCACCTAGAACTTGGTATGAACGTCTATCCTCCTTTCTGATCTCAGTTGGCTACTCTAGAGGCAGTATTGACAAGACCTTATTCCTCAAGAGAGATAAGAAGGATGTCCTTATGGTACAAGTGTATGTCGATGATCTTGTGTTTGGGGCTACAAATCGGAGATTAGTGGATGAGTTTACTGCTCTCATGAAGGGTGAATTCGAGATGAGTATGGAAGGAAACTTGAAATTCTTCTTGGGGCTGTAGATAAATCAAACAGATAGTGGATTGTTTATAAGTCAGACCAAGTATGCCAGAGACTTGTGCAAAAAGTTTGATCTTGAATCAGCAACGCCTGCAAAGACACCGATGAGCAAAGACTCTAAGATATCTAAAGATAAGCAGGGAAAAGATGTTGATGTGACATACTATCGAAGCATGATTGGGAGCTTGCTATATCTTACAGCAAGTCGTCCCGACATTGCTTACAGTGTGGGAGTTTGTGCTCGATATCAGGCACAACCTTAGGAGTCTCATGTGATCGCTGCAAAGATAATTATCAGATATATTCGTGGGACCCTTGGTTTGGGCTTGTGGTATCCTTTCGAGACTTCTGCAGATGTAGCAGGTTAATGTAGAATTAAGGGGTATATAGATGTTGATTGGGCTGGATGTGTTGAGGATTGTAAGAGTACGAGTGGTAGATGTTTGTACTTTGGTAATTGCTTGATAGCATGGCACTGCAAGAAACAAACTCCCACACTAGGCGTGGCTGCCGGTAGTGGTTGTACCCAAATGCTTTGGCTAAAGTCAATGTTCTAAAAGACGCTAGGCGAAAGCTTGCCGGTGAGTGGGGGCCTAGCGCCTAGACGGCTAGGCGGGGCCTAGACGGATTAGGACGGTATTGGTTATTTGCTTGAATTTCAGCAAATACTAACTCTGTAATTCATATAAGCACATTCTAATTCATATAGGAAAATAGTATACTAATTAATATTCCATAAACTCCATATCTTAATTCATATAAACATATAAATATATAATCTAATCTTCCATCTCTTTATTTCCATAGTCTTCAACATCATGTTCCTTGTCCGACTCAAACTCAAACTCTTCATCATTGTCTCCCTCATCCTCTGTGCCATCGGATACAAAATCATCTTCTTTGGGCTCTCTTACTTCTTCCACATGGCAAACACTCCTTCTTGGCTGCAATTCTTCATTTGCTCCCGATGCTTTTCCCACCATACCCCATGTAATCCCCGAACCAGGTGTGACCTCCTCATCTTCACCGTCACCTACTCCATCAACCATCCATGATTGTGCATGAGAAGACTCATTTGCTAGAAGCACATCAACTTTCTCATTCTTCCTCTTCTTGTTCATCATTCTTGCATTGAATTGGACATACACTAGCTTGTTCATCCGGTCGGTGAACAAGCGGATGAGCTTGTTGTCAAAACACACTAGCATGTGTTTTTGTCACAAGTTCCCAAAGGGGGAGATTGTAAATGTTATATCTTGTGAATTGTGACAAACAAGGGCAAAATAGTCTTTTCACATGTAATGTAAGTAATGAGTCCTCGTACTTAGGTCTAAGTCTTGGTTGAGTGTTCTTGTAAACCTTCAGAGCAGAAGACATCAAGACAGGATGCGATCGACAACTACCGGGATCGACGAAATCAAGCCAATGTATGTTTACAAGTTAGTCGACTGACCAAGGAGACAAGTTGACTTTTACTAAGTCAGTCGACTGACCCTTTGAAGCTCCAGTAACCCTATAAAGTCAGTCGACTGACCTTATCTGTTTTTATCAGTTTATCTGTTGGGTGAATTTTTGAGCAAGTTGTTTTTAAAAGGACTATTCACCCCCCCCCCCCTCTAGTAGTTGGACACCATTGTGCAGATTTATTAGAAGGTTTAATGGAGGAGAAGGGAGAATGAGTGTTTGAAATGAAGGAGAAAGAAGTTTTAAAAGTTAACTGGAATGTTTGAACGCACGACATTTCAACTGTCGTATGGCTATTTTAAGTTGACACGACATTAGTAATGTCGTATGAATATTAAACAAAACCCAATCACATCCAAAACCCATTATTCGAACAACGGCAATAGAAATGTCGTGCCATGAATAATCCACTTTTCGATTGGAAAACACCCACTTACCTAGCCTACCAGGTAGTCTTTTGAGGTGGCAAGGTGGATTTTGCAAGTGTGGCTCCTACGTGGAGGTGGCTTCCTATTGAATGCTCTAAATGAAAACCATTTTTTTTTTTAAAGAACGAACCCAAACAAGCCCAGTTAAAAAAAAAATTAAAGCCCAAAACCCAAAATGATCCTAATCTCATTCTTTTTAGTTCTTTACTTTTCTCTCTCATTTCTGAACGTTAAAACGTCGCCGTCACTGAAAATTACAGTTGGGTGACTTGACTTGTGGAAGCTAAGGCAAAGACAGCAAGAGAAAAGCAAAAGCAAGATATGGTGTTGTCGTATGCATTTCTCTTTGATTTCAAAACAAACTTTAATAAACCAAGCTATAACAACAATATTTGATTTCCCTTTCTTGTTCTTATTCAAATTCAAATTCAAAACCCTACAACTACTACTCCAACTACTCCAAGCTTCTCGCATTAATAATGGTTGGAACACTATCTGGTTTGCAAGATCATCTCAAATTAGCAAGAGATTACGCTAATGAGGGTCTTTATGATACTGCTATTATTTTCTTTGATGGTGCCATTGCTCAAATCAACAAGTTAGTATTCATATTCCAATTTCTTTTAGTTTTTAGTTACTTGTACTACTTATTTGTAATTAATTTAGGGTTTTTAAAATTTTTGTGATAAATTCAGGCATTTGAGTACACTAGATGATCCATTGATTCGGTCGAAATGGATGAATTGTAAGAAAGCTCTTTCTGATGAAATTGAAATTGTAAAACAATTGGATTCGGAAAGAAGGGCATTGAAGGAATCTTTAGGGAATAATAGACGCCCTTCTTCACCACCTATTTCTACTAAATCTTCTTTTGTTTTTCAACCACTTGATGAATACCCGACTTCATCTAATGCTCCTCATATGGATGATCCTGATGTTTGGGCACCTCCTAGTAGAGATATTGGAAGTAGAAGACCAACTAGACCTGGTCAAATGACTATGAGAAAGTCACCCCAAGATGCTGCTTGGGCTCGTAGTTCAGCTAATAAGACAGGACCAGCGGCTGCTCGTGGGGCTAAAACTAATAGATCTAATACTGGATCAAGAGCTTCAACTGCTTCTGGGACTGGGAAGAAGGGATCTGTCGCTAACAAATCCAATTCCAGCAAACCTGATTCAGGGGTGAGTCATACTTAAACAAATTATATAATTTTTTTGTTTAAGCTACTTACATTGTCTTAATCACATCAGCTAGCATTTTTTGTTTCATTAGAACTTAAATATACTTTTATAAATGGTAACATTTTATTTTGCTATACGCTCCCGCTTCTGTGAAACACTTGTCATATGTTTAATTTCGGTGTTTACTTATTGCAGCAATAACTTGATCTTATATATTGACTGAGCATTTAATAAGGAATAGAAGGTTTCATTGTTTTTAACATATTCGTAATCAGTTTCGAATACTTTGAATTTATTTTGAGTGAAAAAGTTTACATATCAAAACTAGTCAGGTGTAAGACAAGTTCCAATATTCCCAGTTATTGGGTCTGATTCAAATACTAAATTACCCAAGTGTAAATCAAGAGTGTGAAAGAATAAGTTAAAAACTTCTTATAGTAGAGGGCTTAAAAACGGGTAAAAGTATATGTCCAGAAATGATTTCTAAAATAGTATCGTTATAAAGCAATGCTTCTCAATATTATTAACATATCGAATATTAATCTTGGCTAGTTTCCTAATAACCGGACTTAAAGTTTGTTAGCCACGCAAGTGAAATTAATGATTATTAAATAGAGTTACCATTCCAAGAACTGCACACAAGTCTACTATACTTCATCATACTACCTAGATTCTAAGGGTTTATTAGAAGTAAGATAGAGGAAGGTTATGGGACTTATGCTGTATGTTACACTTTGTATGGTAATTTTTTAAACTTTACAAATAACTGTTTTTTCTTAAAGAGAACCCAGACTTTGACAAACTTTGATTGCTGTATCGATCACGTGCTTCGTTTTGTTTCTGAGGAACGAGTAATACGAAACTTAAGAGGACTGTTCTCAACATTTTTAGTAGGAGATTTCTGAAGTGTGAACTTTGAGCGTGAGTGCTAGTATATTGTCACACTTTAGGTTGCTAAATCCAGCATTATTGTGTAACTATTGAAGTTATGATATAGAGAACGATGGTACTTTCTAACCTATAGCGGATGCATTTATTATTGTGGTAACTAGTAACATACAGATGTTTCTTCTTTTGGGTTACTGAATCCCCAATTCTTTCTTGTTTAAATAATTGTATTCATGAGCCAATTTTTTGCAACTCCCTTGCTACCTCATACCTCCATTCCAAAAGGGAAAAGATAATTTGAAAGACCAAAGATTAGCTGATAACCGCCTTTCCCAAGGAAACATTGAATGAAGACGAATCTTTGCAAGGAAAAAAAAACATGCCAATATGCAACA
>JABWDY010002168.1:630-14633 GCA_013358455.1 Thalictrum thalictroides | reverse complement strand
AAAGTTTGTCATTTTCTTCTTTGGGGGTTTATTGTTTTGATTAAATCTTGCAATTTCTGTATTTGGGTATTTAGAATTTAGATTCATTTCGGGGTTTTATAGTTGCATGGTTAGTGTTTGTTTTTTTAGCTGAGTGGGTATACTCTCAATGTATGTGTTGTTAAGCTTTTGGTTATGATAAGTTTTGATTTCCATGAATAATGAGTGTTTTTCGTTGCAGTAAACCGATTGCTTTGCTTTTATTGTATTTTCCCACAGGTATGGCTAAACTCATTTTTGAGTGTTTTATATTTGTGATTCTGGGTACTGTTTGTAATTTGTTCTTTTTGATTCACTATAATCTTTTATTTCCCCAATAGTTGATTATGTGGTAAATTTTTTTTCCCCATTTCCTGGCTGTCTGTATGATTAATTGGGTTTTGGTACTGCATTGAGGAAGTATAGGTAAAGAACCGAAAAGAGCTTGCGAGGAAGATTATCGAGAACTTGTTGTGGCGGCAATGTCTTCAGAGAAATCTAAAGGTAGTAATGGTGAAAATAGCCCGGATATATCAAGTCCTGCATTGGTTGAAGAGAAGGGCAGTAGAAATAAGAGAAAATTTACATCTGATCCACCTGTGGGCGATCTTAATAAGCCCCCGAGTTGTTCCAAGAATGAGTGCCAGGGATATGAGTTTTCTGCTGAGAGGTTTCAAAACATTCCAAAGCATGAGCAATGTGGTTTGTGTGATACATGTCGTTGTAATCAGGATAACCCTGATGCTTCTAAACTAGAACTTATACAGTCACACCCTGAGGAATCAGCTACCCTAGAATCGGTTCAGCCTATAGTTGAACAAGAATCAAAGTTGTTACTGGATGCTGACTGGAGTGACCTTACAGAAACCCAGCTTGAAGAACTTTGTTTGAATAACTTGGATCTGATTTTCAGAAGTGTTATTAAGACAATTGTTGCTTCTGGATATAGTGAAGATGTTGCTACCAAAGCTGTATTGAGGCTTGATCTTTCTTATGGATGTAAAGACACCATGTCAAATGTTGTGGATAATACATTAGCAGTTTTGGAAAGTGGGCGAGAGCTTGATGCTTCTAGAGAACATATTTTTGAAAATCTAGAGCAGCTAGAGAAGTATATATTGGCAGAGATGGTTTGTGTGCTTAGAGAGGTTAGCCCACACTTCAACACTGGCGATGCAATGTGGTGCTTGTTGATCTATGACATGAATGTTTCCCTTGCTTGTGCAATGGATGGTGATTCCTTGAGTAGTTTAGGTAGTAATGGGGACTCGGGAGAAAGTTCATCTGCTTCTATGGTCCCCAAACTGAAAGAAGATATTATTGAAGATATTACTCCAAACACTACTAACACAAACTCACCGGTTGTTACTCCTAAGGGTTCTCAGCCTGAAATGCCTGCTGTAAAGGGAATTCCAAATCTTCCAAATCCATGTGAACGGCGACTCCCTGAGAAAACAAATCCGACTTCAACATCCGACAACATTAAGAAGGCTTTGGCTGTTATTGATGAACGCATTCAAGTTAAGTCACAGTCTTATATTTCATCTGAAAAGCCAGTAGTTACCAGAAAGGGTCAGGCCAGTGGTGTTAAGAAAGAAACAATCCTCCGGCAAAAGATTCAGTACCGAGGAGCATTGAGAACAGGGAAACTTAGTGGGCTGAATGGTTTTTTCATGGATAAAAAACTGAAATCTGTCTCCGATTCTATGGGTATACATTCAAAGAATGCTTCCATGAAGATAAAAAAGGCAATTGAAGTCAATATTGCGGAAGCTGAGGAAAACTTCCATCAGATGAAAAAAACTATGGAAGTCACTATTGCTCAAGCTGAGGGAAGCTGCCATCTTTCAGTCAATGTTGGAACCTCTAAGTCTACAACATCTAAGAAAAAGACTGTCAATAATCCACTTGTGTTACCTGATGACACTGAACAAACTCTCACACCACCTTCAAAAAGCAATGCTGCTTCAAATCCCACCACTTCTAGTGCAGTGGTTCATGATTTTAGTCATTACGGGATTCCCTATGATAAGGCTACAGGGAAGTGGGTACCAAATGATAAACA
Organism: Thalictrum thalictroides; assembly: GCA_013358455.1. NCBI lineage: Eukaryota > Viridiplantae > Streptophyta > Magnoliopsida > Ranunculales > Ranunculaceae > Thalictrum > Thalictrum thalictroides. Next base: position 12,550 of record JABWDY010002168.1, on the reverse strand, counting down.
AGATGCAGCGATTCTAAAGTTGGTTGCCAATGCACAAGAATTGCAAAACCAGCTTGGGGAGTGGACAGATTGGGCAAATCAAAAGGTGATGCAAGCTACTCGTAGGCTGAGCAAGGACAAGGCAGAACTCAAGGCCTTGAAGCAAGAGAAAGAAGACGTGGAACGTATCCAAAAAGAACGGCAATCACAAGAAGAGGGCAATGTGAAGCAGCTATCTGAAATGGAGAATGCCTTGTCTAAGGCTACAGGACAGGTTGAGAAAGTTGATGCTACTGTCCGCAAGCTTGAAGCCGAGAATTCAAAACTTAAGCAGGGGATGGAGGAAGCAAAGAAGCGATATGCAGAGGCAAGTGAAAGCTATAGGGAAGTGTCAAGAAGGGAGAAGAAGATAATTAAAAAGCTTCAATCATTAGAGAGGCAAAATACCTCATTGCAAGAGGATCTTGCAATGTTGAAGCGCAGGCGGGGTCAACTGGAACAAGAAGTTGAACAAGCACGCAGAAGTATCTCAATCAGTTGGAGGTAACTTTCTGTCTTTCCTTAAAGGCAAATCTATTTCCTTTTCTGGCAGACACCAGCAGTTCCCCATTACACATGTATAGAAAGCACACTATCGTGACTCATGAGTGGAGATTTGGACCATTTTTTTAATGGTTTTCCTTGCCCGTATGTTACCTGGTTCATCAACCTGGTTTTAATTTTGACAATAGGATCAATTGGATTTTAAAACTTTAGAAAATGAATACACTATACTATACAAAAGAAAAAGGTGAAAAAAACAATAAAAACGTATAAAAGGGTTTTATTGCATTCGTTGTTTGGAGCCTTGGTACATACAAGATCCCAAATAGCGAATTTCTGTCTCTGTGCGACATATTTTGTATATTGAGAGGTAACTTGATATACTTGTCAACCATTTTGATTCATGGTAGAATAATTTAAAGGAAAAAAAAATTGAAAATAGAAGACTTGAAGCATTATGAGAGTATAGACTATAGAAAGTATTGTAATTGATCGGCTGAGCAGCCTGAGCTCAATGAAAGTTGGGAACTCATTCATTGAAGAGATTGAATTTAGGAATCACTCTTTCTTGTGAGTTCCTCACTGTAAATTTAAAGTTCAAATGCAGTGTAATTTAATTTTAATTTGTCAGCCAAACACTTGAACTAGTGGCGTCTCTACAAAGACAAACTGAGCCGTTAAAGAGCTTGGTTGATGGTGTCCTAACATTTGAGACCTTAAAAAGTGGTATGATAGTCAAAGTGGAGTAGGGAGAAAAGTCTACCAGATTTAGTAAGATACTCTAAGCTACATCAATTCCTTTATGTATAAAAGTGATCCGTCCCTACTTTTCCTTATAGGATGGGGAAATATCCTACATTAACTTAAAAATGTTCTATCTTTTATTTTGCGTTCTGTCTTTAGTGTCTTCTCACTGTCTTTCCCTTAATTTATATAAAACCACAGGTTAGACAGAAACAACTCGAGAGGGAGAAGGAACAGGTACTTCTACATGTGGAGTCCAGAAGAAAAGAAAGAGAACAAATTGAGGCCTCAGCAAAATTGGAAGGTAACACATTAAGAATGAGATCTGGAAACGAACTGCAGAGACATCAAGATAATATTCGAGATCTTCAGGCCCAGATTTTCCGGCTAAGGTTGAAGATCAGTCCTTCAAAGATGCCTGCACTGCACTGGGGCACATATGGAAGCCATGCTAGTTGCCCATCTGATGGGAAAAATGCCCAGGCTATTACTGGGATCCCCCAGAACCTAGATTTCTCCAAGTTGAATGCAGTTCTTCAAGACAACTTTGAGACTGGACATTTGAAGCGCGAGCGCGAGTGTGTGATGTGCCTGACAGAAGAGATGTCCGTGGTTTTCCTGCCATGTGCCCATCAGGTTGTTTGTACAAATTGCAACAAGCTTCATGAAAAGCAAGGAATGAAGGATTGCCCATCTTGTCGTACGCCTATTCAGCAACGTATCTGCGCAAGGTTCCTTTACTCAACTTAACATACAACGACATCCGAACTTGACTAAATGACCATACATACCTTCCCAATATTGACCAAGTAAACATACTCCCTACTTTTAAAGACTTTGTTGGCTACTGTGAATAATGAGCTGTGGGGCTCTTTTGAAGGTTAATAGTGCAGAATATCCATTTATAAAGAGATTAACTGATCGAGTATATCAGCAGTAATCTGATCAACTAATCTTTGGCTGTCAGTTTATTTTCTGAATGATATATTGTCCATGTTTTTGGGACCTTTTGTAGGTTCTTCAGTTGCATTAACATCATTGATGCCTTAGAACTAAGCTGAATATCATTTGACAGTTATGCTTTTTTACATGTAACCTGCATGTCTTGTTAGTTTATGTATAGACGGACCTTCTGGAAATAGTAGGCACTGACTCTGATGTCAACATGTAGTTGACAAACTATCTCTTGCTTAGTTAACTTGTAATTCACCAGTGTATTTTGTTTTCTTGCATGAGATACTACAGATTTTTTACTGTATTATGGAATGATCTAAAACTTTTGAGGGCCTCCTCAATCTTTGAGAATTTTATCACAGGTAGGTAAGTTCTAGGTAAACTCGTAGTTAGTTCTGGTGTTTCTGGATTTGTAGCTCGTGATCGGGTTCTCTCGTGCTTGTGTTGTGTACCCTTACTCCATTCTATTCTTTTGATTTTTGTTTAATGGTATACACTTCTTTAGCTAGCTTTAGTAAGTTAATGACTGCCACAATAATTTGCATAGATAAGGGTGGTTAGTGACTTAGTTCTTGTGTTCAAGTGTAGTACACGTGGAATCAGAATCTTTGTGCTGAACCTGAAAGTATATTCAGGAAGATGGTTGGCCTACCCAAAGCTTTCTGTCACTGTTGTTCACTTGTTCTAAGTGAATTTTCAAGCAAAACTTTGCCACCACAAAAAACTTAATTTTGTTATCTCCTAATTACCCTCATTTCATATCATTTATATGGACATAGTTACCCTTTTCCTTAATCACGCAAGCATTTTATTTTCTGCTGAATTTTGATATATGATATAGTAATTTAGAGATTTCAGTAGTGGGCAAAATGGGATATAAATTAATTTAATCTTTCTATAAAGCAGTTAATAACATTCATAACTACCTAATCAGGGGTAGTAGGGTAATCTCAAGTATATTTGCTTGGAAAATCTTTATATGGGTTATGGGAGACTGATGTGTGATGTGCTTCAGTCAGCACGACTGAATGGAATGAATGAATGATCTCCATTACGTTTTCCAAGAAGAGCTCGAGATAAGATTACAATAAAACCAAAACCCAACGTTCTCTCAAACCTTCCTTCCTTCACCAACTTCACTTCTTCTTCCTTTAGCAAGTATTAAAACCAAGGTATGAGAGTATATATATCTTTTATGTTCAATCATCTTCCATTCATACATCATGATCCTTTCTTACAGCTAGTGTGATCATGCAATTCTACTTTAATAATTTGAAACTTTTGCTTCATTTTGATTTTTTCAATTTCAATGATCATATCATATTATCATTTGAAACTAGCTTATTTATTTATATATCAATCTAGTAACTTGTGATCCAAATGTATAAGAACATGATTTTATTGTTCATCTCCCTTACAATATATTTGTCTTAGTGTTTTGCATTTTTTTTTCCATTTTTCTTCTGAATTATTGTAATCTTAGCTTTGAATACAGATCACTTAGTTAGTTTGTTGTTTTGAATACCTCTTTATTGATTAATTAATTAGCTTAAACCAAAACATTATCTGACAGTACTCTTAAAATGTCGACGGCATGTTGTCTGGAGTCTGGACCATTCAAGCAGAACTGTTGATTTTTCGCTATCAATTGATTGAGTCTGGAAAGTAGTATTCAAGTGGGCCTCCCATAGTCCACAGACCAAGAACTTATTAACCTGTAAAATGTGATTCTGCAGGGGAAAATGTCCTTCGCAATGAAAGGTATAGTTGTAAGGCCTACTGCTGAAGTACATGTACAAAAACTATTGAAGGATAAATATGTAGATCAGATAGGATTACTCAGTGGCTCTTTTCGTTCTAAACGGGTAAACTTCAACTTGGTTCGAATTCGGGGTGCTAATGATGATGATACTACAAATGGCTTCCCTGACTCGAAACCCTCAAAAATTGAGCTACGCCCAGTTCGGAGCCAAAGCTCATCTCTTTTAGGTGCATTATTGACCCCAGATACCTCTCAGACTTCTCAAAAGCCACACCCAAAAAAGGTACATTCTAATGTATGCTCAGTTGCCCACATCACATTAGGGGCATTATAGTCTTGACACTTCTCAAAAAATGATATTTATAGCTATTTATGAAAGTTAAAATTTCTTTTGACTGAAGTAAAAATGTAAAATGAATAAATGATGGTCAAAAAATCAAAACAATCAACTTCTGGAACACCGAAGAGGGACCAAAACCTGATAGTAGATATTTGTAGGGACTAAAACCTAATAAATCTGAATTCTACATATTCCCTACTAAATTGACTTTGGTCTGATGCTATGCATAGAGGGTGTTCAACTTTGGCAAAGGAAGGAGTGATGGAAACAAGAGCATGAAGTCCTTGGTGAGTCATTCTTTCAGTCCTTGTGTCGAGAAAACATATGTTGGCATTGCATTTTCATTGTGTTGGACATTTGGCCATGTTACATAGTTAGGTGGGAAAGGAGCAAACCTTGCGGAGATGGCGAGCATTGGTTTATCAGTACCACCTGGTCTTACCATATCAACTGAAGCATGTCAGGAGTATCAGATAGTCGGGAAAACACTACCAGAAGGTCTCTGGGAAGAAATCATGGAAGGCTTGGAATGTGTGGAGAAGGATATGGGAGCACTCCTTGGGGATCCGTCGAAGCCACTCCTCCTTTCTGTCCGCTCTGGGGCAGCGGTAAGCCGTATGCCCACTTGGTGCGTTGGCATCCCAACATTTAGTTTTCTGACCCTTTCTTGACTTACAACTGTTTGATTGCTTGCCTGACTATAGATTTCAATGCCTGGGATGATGGACACTGTCCTTAACCTTGGACTTAACGACGAGGTTGTTGCTGGTTTAGCTGCAAAAAGTGGAGAACGCTTTGCTTACGACTCATATAGGCGTTTTCTTGATATGTTTGGGAATGTTGTAAGTACTTCGTCCTGTTTTCTGATTGTTTGCATTGAGTGAACAAGTGTTTATCTGCCAGGAATCTCTCTGTTTAAGTAATAATTTATTTGAGATGAGTCTACTCCCGACTTTTCTCTGCACTGTCACAGGATTGTATAAGTGTATAACATATCATTGGTGCACATAAATAGCAGCCTTATTGCTGATTTACGTTGGATGACTTATATCAAGTTACACTACGAAAGCTCTATAGTCTGTACTGATTGATTTATGTGCCTATTTGAATTCCCCTTTTTTAAACTGTTTGGAAATCATCAATCCAAACAAAGTAATTAAACTTTGTGGTTGAAAATGTTGGCTGAAAATAATGTGTAATATCTAGTCAGCATGCAAAGGAGACATCGTTGGTAGTCACCAAACTACGACTGCAAAATGAAGATTTGTATCTATGATTCTCATTAGCTGGAAACTTTTATAGTATATCTTATAAATTTTTTTGTCGGTTTGAGGTTATGGGCATTCCACATGCACTATTTGAAGACAAATTAGAACAATTGAAGGAAGCAAAAGGAGTCAAGTTAGACACAGATCTTAAAGCATCTGATCTCAAAGAGCTAGTATCCCAGTACAAGGCAGTCTACCTCGAAGCTAAGGGCGAACAGTTTCCTTCAGGTATCTACACCTTCCTTTGTTTTTATTTAGACATTCTACAACTAGATATGCATATGTCCTTCAAGGCTTAAATTCTCTACTCAAGGTTCTGTTTTACCATTCAAGTATGAAATACTTGCAAATGAAATATAAAAAAGATATGTTGGTTCAGTTGAAACAGATGATTTATTGACTTAAATATAAGAAGATATCCCATATTGGTTGCTAACAACATTGTAAGTAATAAACTACATAAGACACTTCAGTCAAATGATAAGTTTTCTTAGCTTGTTTTTTCTGTTTTTTTTTTTCACCTTTTTTGCAACAAGAGAATGTTTCGAAGCATTAAATCTGTGAGATCTCCATTGATATTTTTTTTTGTTGGTTATCTTGATCAACTTTGATGTGTCTGCAGATCCTAAAAAGCAGTTACTGTTGGCTGTACAAGCAGTTTTTGATTCATGGGACAGTTCTAGGGCCATCAAATATAGGAGCATTAACCAAATAACTGGATTGAAGGGGACTGCTGTTAACATACAGTGCATGGTGTTTGGGAACATGGGAAACACTTCTGGTACAGGTGTTCTCTTCACTAGAAACCCAAGCACTGGTGAAAATAAGCTCTATGGCGAGTTCCTTATCAATGCTCAGGTCATCTTAACATTTCAATTTAACTGCGCGTGCTTAGTATTTTCTTTTATTCTCATTAAAGAATTGTATAGAATTGTATACATTTCAGTGTTCTAAAATATGAAGCTTTTAAGTAGGGTGAGGACGTAGTTGCTGGAATAAGGACTCCAGAAGACCTTGATGTTATGAAACAAAGCATGCCAAGGGCCTATGAAGAGCTTGTGGAGAACTGCGAGATCCTGGAGGGACATTATAAAGATATGATGGTGAGAATGAAAAAGGTTTTCTTTTGTAAAAAATAAAATTTTCTTTTTTGTGTTAGTCATTACTTATATTCAATCTCAACTATGATGTGATTGAGTTTATTCGGATGTCACAGGATATTGAGTTCACTGTTCAAGAAAATAGACTGTGGATGCTGCAATGTCGTTCAGGAAAGAGAACGGGAAAAGGGGCAGTGAAGATTGCTGTAGACATGGTTAATGAAGGGCTTGTAAACACTCGTTCGGCCATCAAAATGGTTGAACCACAGCATCTTGATCAACTTCTTCATCCACAGGTATATAATCATGCTTCCAAATGTCATCCGTGTTCAACTTTTTCTTATCTTTATCAGGGAGGACTACCAGTGTAGTCTTATCTGAGAGTGCAATCTTGCATTTACCCTTAAGAGTCATGATATATTCCTCTTTCTACAACTTCGTTTATTTCTGGAAGTGTTATGGGATGTATTGTTTAAGACATAACAAGTAAAATAAAAACTTGTGTTTGCTAGATTGCTTTGCGTCTTTTGATATAAAAGTTGTGTGAAAGAAAAGCTTCTTCTAACTTGTTGTTGCATTCTTTTAACTTCTCAATGGACATGTGCAAGCATGTCAGCACTTTCGTCATTAACTAACATGTCATATGGTTAGTTTGAGGATCCATCTTCTTACAAAGACAAAGTGGTAGCCACTGGCTTGCCTGCATCACCTGGAGCTGCAGTTGGTCAGATAGTTTTTAGTGCTGACGATGCCGAAGCCTGGCATGCACAAGGAAAGAGTGTTATCTTGGTAAGCATGCCAACATATGCTAATCCTAAGGAATAGCTACCATCACAAGATATTATAATACTTTGGTAATGGGAATGGAAATATACCAAGAATTATATGGTGTGTGTATTTTGGCAGGTGAGAACAGAGACCAGCCCAGAGGACATTGGGGGCATGCATGCTGCTGCTGGAATCTTGACAGCAAGAGGTGGCATGACCTCTCATGCGGCAGTTGTAGCCCGTGGGTGGGGAAAATGCTGTGTTTCTGGCTGTGCGGATGTTCGAGTAAATGACGCTGAGAAGGTGAATACTATATTCTCATTACATTCAAATATATAATCAAGCTATCTTGAGATTATTAAGATTGGTATTGGCGTATTGCATTACCGCTCTAATTAGCATTGGCGTTTATTGACCATTCAGGTAGTTATCATTGGGGACCAGATGTTCCAGGAAGGGGAGTGGCTATCACTTAATGGGTCAACAGGAGAAGTGATAACAGGCAAGCAACCACTCTCCCCGCCAGCCCTAAGTGGTGATTTGGAAATTTTCATGTCTTGGGTTGATGAAGTACGGCTTCTCAAGGTATTATGCAGCCTAGCTCACACAGAACTCGATCCTACCAATAATTGTAATGGAGGCTTATAAAGGACATCTAATATGATTCTTAAGTATAATTCAATATCTATAAGTTTTTTTTTGTCTTTTCATTGGAAACAGCCTAATCATTGTTGATGCAACCACAGGTCATGGCAAATGCAGACACACCTGAAGATGCTCTAACTGCTAGAAACAACGGAGCCCAAGGGATCGGTCTTTGTAGGACAGAGCACATGGAAAGTGTGGAGTTTATTTATTTAGTTTACTTGTCTTCAAACATATTATTTTAACATCCTATATTTCGGTAGCTACCATCTTCTTGGTACTCGTCAACATGTTTATCTTCATTCATGAAAATTGTATTGCATGGGCACTTCAAATTGAAACCACACAAGCATTTTTTAATTGATATGACGTGTCCATATCAAATATATGAAAAGGTTAAAATACATGTTGCAAACATTCCCAGTCAGACAGGGTTTTTTTTCCCTACAGTTTCCTGATGTTTACTGTTTAATAATCTTTGAGTGCAACCAATATTGACATTTGTGATTGTTGTTATGCTCTGGTCTCAGTTCTTTGCTTCAGATGAAAGGATAAAGGCTGTGAGACAGATGATTATGGCAGTGACGGTGGAACAAAGAAAAGCAGCATTAGACTTACTCTTGCCCTATCAAAGATCTGATTTTGAAGGAATTTTCCGTGCAATGGATGGTATCTTTCTGTCATTTTATTTCATGCTATAGGAAAATCTAATTTGTCCATTTTGGTATATCTCTTCTTATTTGTCCATTTTCATAATCGTATATGTTAAAATAACCCACATAGCCTAAATGCCTTAGCAATGGACGGTTACACTTGGGGGGTCCTATCCTTGACAAGTTGGTTTTTTTGAGATCCATGGGTTCTTTACATGCTACCACATACCAGAGAGGATACGAAACGGTGATGTGTGGAATCCACTTTGGATAGGTTCAACTTTTGTGTTCAATTGGTCCAGCCTTGCGAAGACTGGGATAGAGGTGGGTTTTAAGATGATAGTAGTCTCACTTTGGGTATAGGGTATCCATCACAACGCCTACACGCTTAGAGATTGACAATTAATGTAGCATAGGGTATCCATCACAACGCCTACACGCTTAGAGATTGTCATATTTTTGCTATGACCACATATGCAGATTCCCTACTCCTTCAGAAAAACGGAAACTTTGAATTAGCATTCTGTGCATGGTATAAATTATCCCTGTGTATACTTTTCAAACTGCATTCTACATGTTTATTTCAAGTTTTCAACCTAATATTATTTCTTGATGCATTAAATGAAATTTGTGCAATTTTAGGTCTTCCTGTAACCATCCGACTGTTGGATCCTCCGCTCCATGAATTTTTGCCAGAAGGGGACATTGAACAAATTGTCGGTGAACTGACTTCTTACACAGGCATGACTGAGGATGAAGTTTTCACAAGAATTGAGAAACTTTCAGAAGTAAATCCTATGCTTGGTTTCCGAGGATGCAGGTATGATGCAAATAATCTTAGTTTCGGAATTGGTTTTCTCTGTTTTTCAGAAAAATGTAAATCTTTTGTCATAATACAAAAGGTACCCATGTTTAGACCACAGTCAAACATACCATGTTCTGTGTTTTCGTGTGGACAATGCATGCGTGGTAGGCATGTTTGTCAATTCACTTTCGTCAGTGATCACAACTAAAACAGATGTCCATTTAAAAGGATCACTGTCCTGAACAACATGACAAAATGGTTGTTAATATTATCTACTGATTTCTTACAAGAAATTACAGTACTTATTAGTTATTACGGACAATGTAGCAATTCCTTTTAAGGTTCAGAGTTCAGTGTTGGATGGTTGTTTGAAGTTTATATTACTGAAATGTCATCAGAAAATGTGTATATGGGGCTCAAACTACAACCTGAGGCAACTGGAATATCACTTACGAAATAATAATTCAGGAACTATTTCATCAAATTTACATTTAACCTAATGGATCCAAGAGTTTCACAGGTTCTCACTTTTTTGTTGTCATCTATTTACAGGCTTGGAATATCATACCCGGAATTGACTGAAATGCAAGCACGAGCTATCTTCCAGGCTGCTCAGATTATGAGCAGTCAGGGTGTTAAAGTTTTTCCAGAAATAATGGTTCCTCTTATTGGAACACCTCAGGCATGATTTTATTTCCATTTCTCAATCTAATATTTTGTCATACCTTAAAAGTTGCTAATATGTAGATAAAATTCTGCAGATACGTAAATGGTTTTTTCATTATTCTGTACAATAAAACAAAAATTTAAGCTCAAGCAGAATAAATTAGTTTAATCTATATATGAGAAAACCACATACACAAGCTAAGTGAGCGATTTATTTATTTTTTAAAGAGAAATTTTATTGATAAACTCAAGGAACTACACAAAAGCGAAGGACAAGCGCGCTACGAACTGCCCGTTACAAGCGGCGAATATATATGTATATATTTTAATTCTGATTTTCACGAAATAAGAGGGTTTTGTCATCTACCATTGAAAATCGTCCATTGGCAGGAGCTGGAACATCAAGTGAGCTTGATAGGTAGTGTTGCAGAGAAGGTCTTTTCTGAGATGGGTGCTTCTATTAAGTACAAAGTTGGTACAATGATTGAGATTCCTAGGGCGGCTCTAGTTGCAGATGAGGTACGATGTTAACACCCGTAATCACACTTGATTTGCAATGTATTTTGCTGGAGTGCTTTTTACAAAATTGTTCTTGTGACTCATGGACTTCTGTTGTATACAAGTCATCATAAATCAGCAAAAACATCAAAATTTATAGTTGTCTTTATTCGTTCTAATTAATAAGTTGCATTAATAGATTGCAGAGCATGTGGAGTTCTTCTCATTTGGGACCAATGACCTCACCCAAATGACATTTGGATATAGTAGAGATGATGTTGGAAAGTTTCTTCCAATATACTTGGCCAAAGGCATTCTGCAGAGTGATCCTTTCGAGGTTAGTACACGTTTAATACAAAATATTTTATGCAACAGTCCAACACGAGGATAAGTAGCATTTTTTTCCGGATCAATTACCCAAAGTGGATAAGAATTAAAAGGGGTAATATTTTAGTGTCGGAATATGATAGAGAACATCAATTATCCAGTGTATAAAAGAAACAATATGGTCTCTCTATCTTCCCTGCATAAATGAATTCCATAAACAATCTAAATGATTACCAATCCCTTATGATATGTGGAACGTTTGGCTTTCAGGTGCTTGATCAGAAAGGCGTGGGCCAGTTAATCAAGATGGCCACAGAACGAGGTCGCAGAGCTAAGCCAGGCTTGAAGGTAGGTTGCATTAACAAATGGCATAAGTGGTATCGATGTTGCTTTTCATTCTTGCAGAGTGGTAATGGTGCTAAATCTTTATGTCTCTTACTCAAACCATAGAACAAGGATATAAGTCATATAACTATAGCGAATGAAACAAGGATGATTGCTTAGCTTCTAGTTCTGAATCACCATTCTACAAAATTTACCAAATTGAGTTATTTAAAGATATAAAGCCATTTAGCTAGTACTTCTGGGATGGCTATAGCCATTCAAGTGTCTTCAGGAGACTGATTCTAATTTCCGCAGCCTCATGTTCATGCAATAATGTAGTATTGTACTAATGTGGTACATTCTGACTGCATGTCTCCTTGTTTTTCTTTTATTCTGATATATATGCTTCTGTTGATAAATGATGATGACACAGGTTGGGATATGCGGTGAGCATGGTGGAGAGCCTTCTTCTGTAGCTTTTTTTGCAGAGGCAGGATTGGATTATGTCTCGTGTTCTCCATTTAGGTTCGATTTCTCTATATAT
>JABWDY010002159.1:858-20183 GCA_013358455.1 Thalictrum thalictroides | reverse complement strand
AACAAAAAATATCTATTCTATTTCCATCATAGATAATGTGTTACCCTGAAACTTTCCTGTGTCTTTCTCCAAGAAAAAAAATTGGCATCCCACTAATTTTAATTGTGATTTTGCGATTGTCCACTGTTTTGAACAAAATTGGAGATCCACTCTTTTTCATTTTCCGGTGGTCATACCATCGTTGACCCAATCAAGCTTTATTATTTTACTTAATTGCCCTTGTCTTCCTCAAATCGATTCTTTAAACCAAAACTCTAAATTTTCCAAATCCCCAATTTTGTGCACAATTCATTAATGATTTTGCTTACACTTACTCGAAAAATTTGATCCTTACTTAGAAATGATTTTGCTTACACTTACCAAATTTTGAGACCATACCGTGTAACTAAGCATAATATTTTTACAATTGAGTCGAAGCCGTTTGCACACTTTATTTCTTGTTATTCCCATTTTCAATTGAGCATCAAAATCATTACTTCAAAAAATTAAAGAAGAACCTAATTTTTCGAGCACAATGAAAATTAAAGAAGAACCTACTTAGAAAACAAAATCATAACCTTCATCTTTGGTTCGCACATTGTGCCTACGCGAATTGTGCACAAATTGGGAATTTAGAAGATTTAGGGTTTTGGTTTAAAAAATAGATTTGAGAAAAATGGGCAATTAAGTAAAAAACTAAGGTTTGATTAGGTCAACCACCGAAAAATGAAAAAGAATGGACAATCTCCAATTTTGTTCAAAACAGTAGGCAATCACAATTAAAACCAGTGGGAAATTGTTAATTCGCTCAAAATTTAAGGGTCAAGAAACATTTATTGTGAAAATACACTCAAAACAGTACATGTACTAAGCATTGGCCCTCCTAGTCTCCTACCATGCTTGGCATTGTTTTCCCAGGCAACTCAATCACTGAATTGTGATTCATATAATAGTTTCACTTGTAAGTTGCAACTCCCTTCACCTTACTACAGTATTGCATACTTCACGACGTGTAACTGCACTAGCATTGTTGGGTACAGTCAGTTTATCCACACAAGCATTCCATACATCTCATGCATTGATCATCATCTCCTAAAAATTTATTCACCTGACTCCAGAAGGACGAATCATACATCAAAAAACCAATAGAAACATTTAACCTAACAAGGTACCTTAGCTATCCACACACCAGGTTAAGAATTGAAGTGACATTAAATTTCCGATGTCATTATAATAGTTTAACCAGAATATATTGCTCAAGAACTATGTATACACTAGGCTTTGATCTTTCAAACTATGATTACTAAATGCTAATAAGGTTCTATTATTATTTTCCCTTAGGTCAATCCACACTATGAAAACAACTTGCTCTTCAATCCTATAAACCTCACTTCAACCGATAAACCTCAGGGCTGCTTTCCACAATCTAAGTGACATGACACAGACAACCACAAGGTAGCTGGGTTTGATTCCCATTTCAGGGGATATGTTGCTGGATTTGATTCCCACTTCAAGGGATCTATCTTCTTTCTCAACCTGATGAGAAGGGACGGTTTAGAACAAACACAACCATTCACTTAACCATCTACATGTATTTACCACTAGATTCTTCCATTTCACAGAGTGAATCAGAAAAGAGAGTAACACATAACCCAACTGAATCCAACTAATTACCGCACAAGAGATTATTAAAAAAAAATTACCGCATAAGCAGAAGCCTTTACTAGCTAACATTTCAGTTGGTTTGACATACAACAATTATTTCCAGTGTTTTCACAGTTCAAAAAGAAATAAATCAGACTTTGCTTAAACTCAGGCGGAGAAGATTTCGGCAAGGAATGGATCGCTCTATTAACCCTAAATATTTTATCACAACAATCTCTATCATACACCTACTTTTCTAGTTTTTGTATCCCGCATCAAGTTAATCATGATAACAGGGACAAAAGCTTCAATACAGCAAGCTGAGAGATTCACAAGATACAGATTAATTTTTCTATGCAGCTTTCAAACAATTATTCTTTCAAACTATTAATTTTTGTATCCAGCATCAATACAGCAAGCTGAGAGATTCGCAAGATACAGGATCGCTCTATTAACCCTAAATATTTCATCACAACCATCTCTATCATAATGCACCTACTTTTCTAGTTTTTGAATCCAGCATCAAGTTAAACATGATAACTGGGACAAAAGCTTCAATACAGCAAGCTGAGAGATTCGCAAGATACAGATTAATTTTTCTATGCAGCTTTCAAACAATTATAGTAACAAGATTGAATTAGTATTTGTTCACAAATACTTATAAACTGTTAGAAAATTAGTTATACTAATTACACGAGGAAACTTTAGATGCACACTTGTGGTTTGTTGTCAAGATCGTCCTCTATTAGTTAGATATGTGGAGATACTCCAACAGTCGGCCCAAATCACAAAACGGCCGAAAAAGAAAGCCAGCAAACCAATCTCTAGCAAGCATACCTTGTTTCTTCAAACTGAATCGATTGAGAAAGTTATCAGCAAGCAAGTCTCATATCCGCCTGTGCCGTCGACCACGCCTAGTGAAGAACTGACTCAAGGGTGTCTCTGGTACTGGTATGAGCTTCCCAAGGATAGCGAGGGGCCAACTAAAAGAATATAGGAGAAGACGATGGATCAATTAGTCACAGAACATAATAAAAAAAAAAGCTTAGAAACACTTAAAAGACATTATCAAATTTAATTGATCAAATGGTGAAGCAAACAAACCTGATAATACCAATGGCAACAGATATAAGCCATTGCTTCCAATTGAGTTTGACAGTATCAGTAAACTTTCCAAGAAATTCGATGATAACAATCTGCAGAAGACAATACAGACTTGAGGTTTTGTATGATAATTGCTAAATAATACAAGAATAATAAATAATCTGAACATTTTGCGACCTGAAGTACTAGAGTGACTCCCACTATAGCCATAAAGAGACGATTTTTAGTGATACCACCAAAAACATTCATCTCATCAGGCTTTCGAGCATTGAACTCGTTGAATATCTGCAAATTTAGTTTGCCAAGAATGTCAGATTTTGTTCTTGTGGAAACAGCCCCACTAAAATAGAATAATATCATCACTTTATTTGGATTAACTAAAATCTGTATGTTCGCCAGACTTACTTGACAAAGGACAAATGCATTGAATATCAAGGTATTGGCTGCCTGGTCGGTCTTCAGTTCTAAGAAGCTAATTTTTTCCCCAAGGAAGTTAAGGACAAGGAGGACAATCACTTGGTAGAGAGCCTGCAGTATCCCAATAATACATCAATGGTAAGAAATCGAAGACAGTCAAATATTTGCATGAAGTTTTGACAGAAAATCGACAGCTAAAAACTATATAACCTACATACCTGTACAAGCAAGTTTCTCCACATAATATTTGTAATAAGAGGTTCCCTGGATATATAAAAAAAAAAAAAGTGAGTAGCAATAGTAATATAAAAACACCTAACAAGTTAACTGCAACTGTCATCTTCTACTTTTCTTTTATGAAAACTTTGTTAGAAGAAAATAGAAAATGGACAGAACAAAGCCCAAATGTAATTCAGAACACTTCTGTAATAAAAAGAACAGTAAGAAGAATAAAACTAACAGTAACTGCCAAGTCTATATGATGTCTTTAATGACAGAAACAGGATTAGGGCCTTCCACATTCACAACCTTCATATATCATAAAATTACTCTGGATGTTGGAGTATTAAAGAAAAAACAAGGACATTCAAAATTATGTCATCCAATCTATGCAATCTAACCTTCGACCCACAGGAGATCTGTGCATAAGATGATCAGTTGGAGGTTCTGTAGCCAGGGCAAGAGCTCCAAGAGTATCCATGATGAGGTTCACCCAGAGAAGCTGTGTATCAAAAAAATGTGTCAACATTCAAAACATTAAAATAAAATAAAAATAGATAATAAATTAGTAAAACAACAAAACAATATTAAAACAAAAGGGTGACTTAAAGTAAAAGCTGCAGACAAAAGCAAACCTGCACAGCATTTAAAGGAACCTCCCCAGTGGTAACCGCAGCCACAACATTAATTATAAGAGCTGCAACATTGACTGTGAGCTGGAATTGGATAAACTTCTGAATATTGGCATATACGGAACGACCCCAACGGACAACCTAGTATAAACAGCACAATATAAGATGACAGATACAAAGAAAATGATACAACCAGGCAGCTTCTCATTTTAACCCTCCAAAAATGGAGCTGCTATAAGTCTCATCTTCTATGTTGTCACGGGTGCCGCCTGAGCGCCGCTAGGCGCTAGTTTTGTTATATAACACTCCGCCCAGCTGAGCGACCGCTCGGCGCCGCCTAATAAAACGCATAGCCCAATCAGAACGCCCAGGCCCATAATAATAATAAACAATCTCTTCTTGATCTCTTTCTCAACTATCTCTTTCTCTTCTGTCTCTGCGCCTCCGCACCCACCAGGTAAGCCTTCATTCTTCTTCTTTTTTATTTTTTTTCTTCTTCATTCTTCTTTCTGAATTTAGAAAACCCCTTTTTCGTTTATTTTTTCTGAATTACAAATTTTTTATGAATACCAAAGCTCTTTGAATCAAATTGCTGTAATAGTATTCAAGCAAGAATTAAAGGCTTTAACTTTTACCTTGCTGTTTATGCTGTAGCATGAACAGAGTATAAGAAATACTAATCTTATTATCAAAGTTACTGAATCCTAAGCTTACTGAATACTGATTTGTCATTGTGTTTTACTGTCCAGTGTCGATTTATATCCATTTATGTCCAGGTCTGCAACTACCTGGGGCACCGCCTGAGCGCTGCTAGGCGCTACCCAGACCCTTGGCGCCTAACGAAAGCCCGTGACAGCATCGCTCATCTTAACTATCATTTAAACCGACTAATAATAATTTTCAAAGAGCCCTGCAAAATACACCACTCAACTATTGACTGGGAAAATAACTATTTCTGTATCAACTAATTGTAATAAACATGTTCCAGTTGTAGTTTTTGTCGCTGGGTTCATGCTGCATATACTAATCAAGGATTTTAGGGCATTTGTAAAGGCAGAATATTATTCAAATTTCAAAGTAAAAATATATCTTTAACAATTCCATTCCAGCCATGCCATTTTTCAACTAACCTTTACAACCGAAGAAAAGTTATCATCTAGTATTATTATGTCTGAGCTTTCTTTGGCAACTTCCGTTCCTGCGATTCCCATTGCAAGACCTATGTCTGCCTGAATTGAAGTGTGGCCGTATAGAAGTATTAAAATTAGTACAAAAACTTGCAACATTACAGTAGGGGGAAAATAGTAGACAACAAAAAATGGCAGTAGTAAATGCAGAACTATGGTGCCCAAATAATTCAAAAGAATTTCACTACAATGATGAAAGTTTAGACATGTGTCATAAACTTCTGTATCTGACTTCTATTCCTGCAATCTGGTAGTAAAGGACATGTGAAGAGGTTGGATTCATCCCACTATGTTCCCCCAACAAGACGTTTTGACAAAATAATGACCTTAACAATCTAGCTTATAATATTTTTCCTTTTACCAAAACACAAAGTTGTGCAATCCAAAATAATGGATAATCATTCAAGTTTCTCTTGATCTAAGCAATGAGCCAATAGTAAATGCTGAACTATGGTACCCAGATAATTCAAAAGAATTTCATTACAATGATGAAAGTCTAGACACAAGTGCCATACCATTCCATATCTGATTTGCATTCTCGCAATCTGGTAATAAATTACATGTGAAGAGGTTGGATTCATCCCTCTGTGCTACCACAACAAGAAGTTTTGACATAACAATGACCTTTACTATCCAGTTTATATTACTGTTCGTTTCTCTAAATCACAACACTAACATTAAATTGTGCAATCCAAAATGATGGATAAAATCATTCAAGTTTCTCTTGGACTGAGCATTGAGTCAATGAGAACAAAATCAGAAGACCATAAACTTCTATCAATAAAGCAAGTAAGAAAGAATGATAAAATCATCCAGGTATGAATAGTTTCAATATAGATAACAACCTAGCTAAAAGTAAAACAAATTAAAGGCTATGTCCCAAACACCCAAAATATAATCCCCAAGTCCTAAAGCTGATACATGAATCATGAATGACAAAACAAAACATGCATAAAAGTCCAAACCTCATGCAATGCCGGTGCATCATTAGTGCCATCTCCTGTCACAGCAACAACATGACCTCTTCTTTTCAGTGCTTTAACAAGTAGAAGTTTGTCATTGGGAGAAGACCTGCCCATCACCTACATATGAAATTTTCATTAAATCTATGTCAATAACTTAAATGGAAGTAATAACTTTACACGAGTCATTTTACCACAATATATTATGCCTTTTAAGTTTTGAATCAAAGTACAAGATAAAATCACACAACATAATAAGTATAATACAATGCCGTAAGAATCCCTTGTAATAAAAGAACAATATAACAAAAAGCAAGGTTCACATGGATAAACATCAAATAAACAATAAGACATAAAGCCACATGATCATATCGGTATTATTAAGCATTATACTTGCACTAAAACTAGGATGAAACCCTACCGAGATTTTCTCAGCAATTTCTTCCCGAGCGCTGTCTGACAAAGCACGAAAAACCTTTCCTTCAATGAGATTTGGCTCAGTTGCAGCAGCGTCTGAATCTAGTATCCCACACTCTAGGGCTATTGCTTTTGCTGTTTGAATGTTGTCTCCAGTGACCATGCGTACCTATTTGTAAAAGTGGAACCTTCTTTCAGAATTCTTAATGTGAAGGGACCTTAGTCGCAGAAATATGCGCGCATGCATACACAAACAAGAGAATGTTTCGTATAACCTCAAATATAATGCCGTCCCATTATAGAATAAAAGAAACAAGAGTAAGAAATTGCATATTTATCTTATTAAAATGTTGATATATTGCCCACTGGAAAATCACTCCATTGTTAGTAATGCTGTGGGCAGCTGAGTTGGCATCCTGACATCATCCCCGGGAATAAACATCAGCCATACATTCAACAACCAAAAACTTCATCAGAAAATGGCTAGCCGTGGGAAACACCCATAACTAAAACTTGTGCTGATACACTCAGACTCATATGACCCATCAGATTCAACCTGTTTTAAAATGAACCACAGGCCCTCATGTAAAACAAGTTCCAACCAATTCCTTTCTGGAACATTGCATGTGTGTCTCAGTAGGTATGCTTGTATACAGAATCATGTAAATAACTGAAGGGTCCATTTGACATTTTTCTTATTTTAAAGCTGCTTTCCTGTATGTGTACATAGCAATATCCAGAAATAAAGATATCTATCTTCAGCCCAATATGTGATGCCCAGCACAAAAACTTTTCGAAAATAAGATCAAATATTACCTCGTATGCATTGCCAGTTAAAAGTGTTAGGCAACACATATAGGCTGGAAATTGGAAACTAAACTGTAATACAAATGTAGGGATCTAGGGGATACTATAACTGAGCTCAAATCTAAGAATTATCAAGTGGTTTAACTCGGCAAAATTGAAGCAAAACATGTGATTAGAAGTTCATCAATCTAAACTCGAAAGAGTTAACAGTTTAAGGTTAGTGCCACTATCGAACAAAGGTCTCCATAAAAGAAAATTATCATGACATATCAATATATCATTGATACAGGGCATTGACAGACATTTGACCTAGACACAGAACTGATTAAGCCCAGAAAAACCTTGACAACATCCTTAAAGGATAGAATGAGAAAAGTGTTTACTAGACCACATCAGTTACTAATGCAAAAGAAAAAAAAAATAAAGACCTTATGCTGTTGTTATCACATGGACTAGAAGCCATTATGCTACTCCTTAGAATTTTAAATTTAATCAGATGAATGAATAAAAATTGTCTGATCTATCGCCTTGTTTCTCTCTTCTTTCTTCTTCCCTGTTCTTTTTTTTTTCAAATTTTGGACACAAGAAACTCAACCAAATGGTGTGTCCATAATATGGGTTGAAGGGCCACAGCCGAAAAAAGGGAAGGAAAGAATCTAATATAGAAGTATTGAAATATAATTCAACCAAATGTCATGACTGATGACTACAAGTACTAGTACTTGACAAATTAACCCACAAACCATGAACGAACTCCATAAAAATTAGTAGTCTTATTTGCCAGTAGCTACTTTTAAGCCAAATGAAAATAAAGATGCATTAAAAAGAAAGTGGTCATTGGTCAAAACATGAGCAACAATAAAAAAAAAATGGAATACACCCATTATAACCCGGAAATTTTACGACTAACAAGAAGCATAGAGAAATACCATGATAGTGTTCTACAAATATTAAAAGAAGAGACCAAGTAATTTAAACAGATGATAACACAACATCATTTAGTAGTTAACATGCACCGGCCAACAGTTAAACTCACTGAAATAATGCATGAAGAAACATTATAATTTACATTCAAAACTTAACAAATGCACCTGTAGCTAATGATGGAAAAGGCTAAATACTACCTTAACACCAGCATTTGTACATAATTGCACAGCGTCCTTTACACCAGGCCGGCAAGGATCCTAGAGAAGAACAAATGTATTAGCAAATATTGAAACATTAAAAAGGTTTCTCCACATGAAGCAAAATAATAACATGCAATATTGACATATAAGCTCGACTCTCAAGACCATATTTAAGACTATAGCATAAGAGAAATAGTTTTGAAATATGATCATGCAAGATCAAAGGGGGTGGTCACACTAGAGTATCGAAAATGCCCCCCTAAGTGAAACGCAGACAAATAGTAAAGAAAAATTAAGCTTTGATAATAACAAGTGGAAGATGGCAACACATAAATAGTCTTCAATAGTAGTATAGTAGTATAGCTAGTGAGGCTAATACGACTATCCATAGTAATACCAAGACCACTCAGCTTGAATAGAATAAAATGTACATAAATATACAGATATCTCCATATAACAAAATGGAAAAACCCCATGAAAATTTGTTAATAGGCTAATACTACACAAATACCATGACAGTCATGGTATATTATTGCATGTGAACATGTTGAAAGTAATTAAACATCAGAAAATGGTATGCAACTTGTCTAAGCCTACTCAACAAATAAAGAACCTAATACAATGCAGCAAATAAGACCATAATACAAGTAATATCTAAACCTATAGAGAGTACCTTTATTCCAACAATAGCCAACAGAACCAGATCTTCCTCGGGTAAAACCCATTGTTCCAGTTGATCTTCATCCTTCGGAACATTGTTGATATCAAATAACCTGTAGGCGAGGGCAACACAACGTAAACTACCTTCAGCCATATCTCCAATAGCTTTCTTGAAATATGCTACCTGTAATAAGAATCCCGTTATGTATTATACAAGGTGTTTTTTACAAAAATTATTTACACAGCTATGCACCAAGTCAAACTCAATAACTCTTCAAAATAGTTATAATGAAGAAAATGCAACTTAGTTTAGGACATTCTGAAAGAAAAAGAATCTTCCGTTGTAAATTCATTGGGACATTGGTTTACATCAAAAGTCATTCTTTAATTCATAGTTTAGGTCAACAGGTGGAGCCATGCTTAGTTGCAAACAATTTTAATTAGACATATTAAAAATGCTTACCTTATCTTCATCCAGTGGTTTCACAACACCATCTGCATCAAGATAGGATGTACACGACGCTAACACTATTTCAGCAGCACCTTTCCAGTGTATATGAACTTCGTCGTTTGGCTGAAACAATAACCAGTACACGTATTTCTTTAGGATCACAGTAAGTCAAAACAATGTAAGCAAAAGATCCATGAATACACTCAACAATGTGTAAAACTTCATTAAAACAGAAAGATTAAGAGCATAATCTTTTGACTTTCGGAACCCCAAAGGCACTAGGCACTTCGGTTTTATTAATGGGACAAGTCTTGATTAATGTGAGTAAATACACCAAGCGATACTGAAAAGTTCGAGACCATGATTATCTATGAACTTAAACAATCCCATGTCCATCTAGTCAAAAGCACAAATTTAGGAACAAAACATATAGTGCAATCCAGTTAAATATACATGTTAAAAGGAGAGATCTGAAATTAAATTATTTACCGAACGCTCCCTAAAACCTAATCAACATACTGTGAGCTTTGAATGGACCAGTGCTGATTTATATGAGACGCAAACATAAATCAAGCAATATGGAGAAAACTTTGAGCCACAAATTATCTATCAACTTTCCCCTAGATTAGCACTCATTTCTTCTTAATTTGTCCCTCTACATAACCCTAAGCTTCCCCTCCCACTATGGCCTTTTTATTGAAGAACATTTCCTCTTCACAAATTAATACTAACAAGAGAATTAATTTACTAACCAGTTTAACTGCAAGACCACCTCGCTTTTTCTCTGAGTTGAAAGGAAAAACATGAAGAATAGAGGCCTCTGATCTAGCTACATCAAACTTCATCCCCAGCTACAAGAAGATAAATTTATGTATATATCAGCTTCGTATCATATACATACAAAACATTGAAAATTTGTAATGATAAGAATATAAGGTTACCTTGACACCCCAGGAGAGGATAGCCTTCTCTGTGGGTGATCCAGATATCTCTACTTCACCACCCTGTAAAATGAAATAAAAAGCATATATTTATTCAAAAAAAGTCATGTAAGGCATGCTAAAATTAAAACATAATTATAATCCTGGCGACTGAGCATATGGCACATGATAGTATCGCATCAATAAAATAAAATAGTAAATAATACGCATGAACACCTTAACTAGAGCCACTCATATGCTCATCTTACAAGAAAAATGCTACAATCGTTCCTCATTGTCCTTGATCCAACTCAAAACGTTGATCAAGAAGTGAGATAAAGCCATGCTTCTTTTCAATTGCGAAACAGTAAACATCAAAGATAAAAAAACAAAACACCCCTCCCCTTTCTCCCCAGGCCAGATATATAGTTCTTCTCACTTTTTTTTTACAAAGAAGAATCTGACAAGAAAAATAGGTATGTAACAATTTGGTCAGGTAACTTCATAAATGGTAAAATAACTAACCCTTCCAAAACCTAAGCATCATTTAACATAGCCAAAACTTTAAATTGGCAATTAGCAATTAATTCTCAGTTTGGACAAAATTAGAATCAAAAAATACTTGTGAGAAAACTATCACTTTTTGGCTGTAAAAAGCAGCAGAGAAAAATATCAGTTTAATGCTTTTACTTCAAAAACTAAGTACCTACAGCCTACTCTATTCTTAATTTTTGAAGAAAAAAAATAAGATCTTTTTAACACGAGTACATTTCCAAATTCTAGACCTTTTGCTAACTTCATAGCTAACCACACATAACCACAAAGTGATCCAAAAGCTCAAACCGCCACACAAACATAGCTCGTAAAAATAATATTAATTAGTTTCCAGAAAATTAATATATAGGAGAAAGATGACAGAAAAGCAATAGGAAAAAGGGAAAAAAAATAACTCATACAGACAATAATGCTATAAGTTTCAAACTTTATACGGATGTAAAATGAAAATAAAAAATAGGAAATTAAACAAGTATGAGATGCATCTGAATAAAGATCCTTTGACACCTCTCCTACCTTGAAAACTGAACTTTACTAACTCACCTCAGAAGTGAAAACACTACCCGTGCTGTTCTGTGCAATGCCTTCAACAAGCAAGGAATGTGCAGTAGGTGATAACGATCTCGAGTAATCAGAGGAATCTAACTTCTTCACACCAGAATATGCCTCAACAATAGTCATCTATATTCCAAAAAATATATATCCATTAAACTAGAGATTTGACTAAAAATAAAAAAATCAAGGAACGAAAAGTAGCGAGTTGAATAGATCAAAGAAATAAGCTTCAACAAAACACCCAAGAATTGATTATAACAACCTGATTCAAGGTCAGTGTTCCAGTCTTATCACTGCAAATTGTTGTGGCAGAACCCATGGTCTCACAGGCTGAAAGCCTCCTCACCTGCACCTCAACAAGGTTAAATAACTGTGTATTATATGAAGGTACGATTGAGGACATCAGTAGTTTGTAGAAGAAGATACCAAAGCTTTGTCTGCCATCATCTTTCGCATTGAGTAGGCAAGGCTATACAGTTAACAAAAACAAAAACAGGAGAAAAAATTAGTCAACGAAATATTGCAGAAGCAAGAAAATGATAATAATTATAACAAAAAATATAGTAAAACAAACACCTACGTTAAGGTCACAGCCAAAGGAAGCCCCTCGGGTACTGCAACTACCACAATTGTGACCTAAAATGGTTTGGGTGATTTTTATCAAGTGTCAAAAAAAAAGTAAGTAGCAAAAAACACATTTAAGTGAAAAACTTAGGCACTGCATACAGACCGCAACAGTGACGATTTTAATTGCCCCATCAACTGCATCACTGACATTTGTCTTTCCCTTTATATATCTATTTGGTCCTCTCGTATGGCCAGTAAAATATCTGAAATTCAAGAAAATTTTAAAGAATAAAGCCCAATGGAAAGATATAGCTGGCTCAGATGCAAGATAGGTTGTCGGAAAGTGATAAACTGTAATCCACTTTGGTTGTTCCTCTTGTTCTCAACCGAAATCTAGTTTTTAAAAGCTTTAATCATTCTATAATCTATAGAGTGGCAAGGAGAGCCCAGACAAACAAAAATATATATTCCTTTCTAAACAATGTCTAGAATAAGGATCATCTCCTTTGCAGTTGGAATACCAAAAGATGGGGAAAATGGGAGTCCAAATGAAATCTTCTGCAGCAATTATGGCCAACTCTTGTCTACATTAGTTCATTGGGCCAGGCATCAACCTCCTCACTTCTATTTCCCTCCACTAGTTTATATAGCTAACATTAGAAAAATGAAAATGTACCTAGTCAAAAGTACAACCAGCACGACAAGAGCCACTGCAAGTCCAACTATACCAATAAAGGTTGCCACACCATTCAAGCGTACCTAAAGAGCTCATTCATAAAAGCCAAACAGTTCATACAATTTACATATACACCAACAGTTCCAAAATTACTTTCAGATCATACAAACCTGCAAGGGAGTTTCTTCACCAGTATCCTCAGAGATACTTGCCATCAGCAATCCCCATTCAGTATTTATCCCAACACCGGTTACCTGGATAATAGGGTAAAATTATATCCAACAGTAACAGAGAAACTAATGCATCTTTCATCGAAACCAGAGAAACTAAGAAAATACGACAAGTACTGTATGATTATTTCAATAGTGATACAGAAACATTCCCTTTATTATTTCTTTCAATCAAAATCTCAAATAAACAAAGATCCGAAATTGCATAAGAAATTGGTCTAACATATTTCAATAAAAAAAATGTCATGTGCAAACATAAACTATATTGCTTTTTGAGCTTGCAGTCTTTCTTTTTACTGACAAAAATATAATCAACAAACACTGCAACCTATCTCGGCAATAAGATGCTGTATCATGCTAGCATTGCAAGTTCACAAGATTAACGTATTACGAAAATGCTATGAATACAGTATTCATATTTTCATTGTCTCGACTGTCAAAGGTCAAAAAGTTCACAAGAGTCAAGTGGTTGGGCTTTACCAGCATAGTACCGTAACCATCGGCCACTTTGCATCCAGACATCAGAAAAGGGTCTTTACGATGATCTTTGTGTACCTACAAAAACATAATATTCAAGCATTCAAGGTCATGAGCAGACATTAACAGATGTTTTACGATAATTGCAAAAATTATTAGGGACGCAACAATATAGATATGGTAGGTGTAGATGGCACTAGTTGACATAGAAATGATATTAGAAGTAAGCATAATGATATTAAAAGTAACAAACGCTTACGATCTTGGCTTCCCCAGTCATGCTAGATTCATCAATGGAAAGAGAGTGGCCAACAACTAAAACTCCATCAGCAGGAACCTATAAAGTATCCAAAGTTATAATCGATAAAGATTTGCATCCCCAAAAACAAAAGAAATAGTGATAACGGTCCAGTCACCTGATCACCAATCTTGAGAGGTATAACGTCGCCAACAACAATATCAAAAATTGAAACCTCGACTCGTTTACCACCTCTAATGATCTGTGCCAGCATTTAGAAGATTCATCATAGCTACATAAAAAGAAAACATAATCAAACAAAGAATCTTGAACAGAAGACAACCATACCTCCAAGTGTATATTTCGCTTCTCATCATTCAGATTCTGAAACTGTAGAGACTGTCTGTAATCACTGATAGCTGCAAGAGAAATAAAAAAAACTATAATATATGCCAATACCACATTATATATCTTAAATAGCTAACTAAATATCCTACAACCAACTCTCAAGGTTGATATTTACTTCAAAAACAATCATATCTAGTATATTTTAGCAATGCAGTTACAAGCATGCAAGGAGGCGTTTTTTATGATACTGATCAGTGTTGGGCACAACTAGAGAGAGTGACTAGCATATTTGATGACTGTCTATGATGCTGAGGACGACAATGACGACTTTGAGAAGATATTAAAGGAGCAAGAATAGGTGGCCAACAACAACTGAGGCTCTCTAGTCTCTCCTGGGTTTTAACTTTTAAGTAGAAGATTATAGGCATCATGGCATGAATACTTAAATATTTTTGGGGTTTTGGGGGGGATTCATTGAGGTCTTTAGAGAATACGACCTCATTAAATTCTATATGGAACTTGCTTTTGATGTAATATTTCATAATTATAATATCAATGAATATCAACCAGACAATTCTTGAAAGAAATTTACGTATGGAACACTAATTTCTATATGGAACTTGCTTTTGATGTAATATTTTCATAATTATAATATCAATGAATATCAACAAGACAATTCTTGAAAAAAATTTAAGTATGAAACATAAGTTTAAGAGGCTTTTCTACAAATGAATTAAGCAAGGATACAACATTAAATGACATGCCTGTCACAACAATAACGAGCAGAACAGCAAAGGCAATGCTTCCCCCATCATACCATCCTTCCTTAATCCCCTATTATACAGAAACAAAACAACCGACATCACTGGCAAAAACAAACATAAACATTAAGCTAAAATATTAAATGAGACTAGATCACAAGAGTAACAGTTGTAAAGCCTAATTACAACACTTAAGTATCGAAGGTCTAACACAAGAATGCTCCATGCACAAAATCAAAACCATCGCAATTTCCAATAGTTGTGCAAAAAACAGGTAATAACATATAATGAGCATAGAACTATAGAACAGAGCTATCACCTAAAAGAGATTAATGGTATATAGAATGATTTCCAATTTGCAAATGAGTCTATCCAGGACTTAGTAGACTTGGAGAGTTGTAGTAGTTAACACTAATATTATATCTTCCTTACCAATGACACCAAAGCATAGTTCAAAAATCCAATACGTTTTGTGAATATAAGACAAATTTATCTGTTATTCAACAAAACGGATCGGAATATGTGCCGAATACATATTACTTGGATATCCGATAAAAATATCGAAACTTGCTGGATAGTAGTGTAGTAGTGTAGTACATCATAATTTGTACTCCACTGACTCTTTTGGACCCTCAAATAAATTAATAAAACTACAAATTTTTAGACTCACCTCAGTCTTTATTCCAAGAGCCAGAGATGCTGCTGCAGCTACCATCAATATGATCAGAGTAAGGTCTTGCCAAGCTTCCCACAGGAAATTCTGCAAACATCATAACAACAGAAATATGATCCTCGACAACATACCACAAATAAATATTGAAACTTAGCATTTTGGCGTATGCGACTAACCCAAAAACTACGGCCTTTCTTCTTTGGGTATGTATTTGACCCAAAAGCATTTTTGCGATTCATAATATCTGCATCGTCTCCATTAATTCCTTTCTCTGGATTTGTTTTCAACATTCCAGCCAACCCTATAACCTGGTGACATAATAAACGCGGTGTATGACAAAGCCTAGAGAATATTCCAATTAAAAAGCATGTAGAAGAATTTTATGGACTTACCCCTCCATGACGTTCTAAAACAGGCAAGTCATGATCCCTTGTTACTGAAGCAAGCTCTTCTTGCCCAATTTCAAAACCACCAGTGGGGGTTGTAGATTTAGGAGAACCTGATACTAAAAGTATATAGTCACACATCAATCCTAGGAATGTGTGGAAAATTGTAAACTTAGATACATTAGGAATTTAGGATGAATAAATAATAAACATTTTAAACTAAAAATAAATGTAAAATAGGTTTGAAGATCAGGGTTAAATTAATTAAGTGCAACGTATCAATCATTCCAATATACCCATGCCACTTCAATATACATTCCAAAAAGGCAGAAGCTTTCTTAATAATCGAACTAGCGCAACAATACTGAAGATGGCAAAATATTATTGCAGCTATAGATATGATTACAATAAACAACTGTTAGATACAATAAGTCAATCAGTTGTTTGCCATTATATGAGTTTATTTCACTACACAAGATTTCTCTAAAAAGGGACACAAAATAAGAGGCAGTCGTTTTCCTTCAACATGTTCCCCTTTATTTTACTGCAATATGCACTCAAGGATGATATGTATCGCAGCCATATCGGCAGAAGTCCACTTGGACATTACTTATCAAGGTAAAACGTCACTCTTAATAAACCAGTCTAACAGTGAATTATATTATTGGCATGTTTTGCCTACAGCAAATGTTGCTGATCAGTTTTCATTCACTTCAAAATGGCTGCCACATTCTATGCATCTGGTAAAATTTTGGTAAAGATAGAATGTGAATACCATGAGGAGCTCGATCCCCGGCCTCTCTAAAAAGAATTGCAGCCTGATAAAACAATTTCAATGATTAAAATATAAACAACAAAGTCCCAGATAAAAGAACTAATTATACAAACAAGTTACCCGTATCACTTGTGCATGAGCTCTAATCCTCCTCCTTATGTCCTCTCTATCATTTTGCTTTTTCAAGTCCAAAGTGTAACGAAACCGCCGAGAAGCATTTAGAACAAGGGCCGCTTGCTACAAAAACAAAGTACAAAATTAAACCTAGAAATAAAGAAATTTGGAGTGACAAACATGCCTATTCTTCGCGTTGGTAGCAATATGAATGTACAATAAAAACTAAACTCAGAAACCAAAAATTGAAAGCAATACTTTGACTAGATACAACTCAAAAACATCAAAGAATGACAAAAAAAAAAGGTGAATGTAAGGTTTTCAACAAAATCAGATAACACGCACATGAGGGGAAGAAACAGAAGTAAAAAAGAAAAATGAAAATGCATAATCAAAGAGTTGAGATAATGCCATGCAGATACATGATTCAGAGCTGAATGTAACGCTTTAGGGCCACAGCAACTACAAAGCCAGTATGATGAAAGTAATACAGAAATCTATAACTAATCAAGTGGTATTAGCGCATCTCTCAAGGTTAAAATTTTCCTCTAATATCTTAGAATTCCAACAATACTAAAATGTATACCCCCAAGTTGATCAAGTCTTTGAAAATAATTCAACATAATATAATAGTGGTCTACCCAACTCCAGATTGCTCTTTACAAGAACATCGATCGAATGTCATCGCGTATATCGCCACTTGCTCCTTGTAAAACACTAGTCTTGTATTGTTGTAAGTTGTAACTTTTGGAATGTATTGCACGCAATGGGAACAAAACAGGCATCCCAAATTTTGATAAAAGTAGTCCTACCAAACGACGATGCCATCCAGGGGATCATCAATACCTCAACTAGTAGGTAGTGATAAAAATAATTAACTTCGATTAAAGCAATTTAGTTCTAGCCGCATATATAAATAAAAGGTTGGTATAAACTTGAATAATGACTTGTATAGAATTATAATTTGTTTACAAGTACATTTCCTTATGTTTGCTGCATGTATAATTCCATAAAAAGGTGGAAATCAAAAGAAACTAGTAGCTTCATTTAGACCATGGATACCATGCACAATGTTTTATCTAACTTCATCCAAGATTTGGCTAGGTTATTCACTTATTCTTGCTAAAGAGTTTTCATATTTATTGTGCTTTGAAGCAATAGATGCAAGTAATCCACAAGAGCAGTTTCAATGGTCATGTTATCATCAGTAATCATTTTAATTATTAACAAATCTCCTTTTCCAAAGTTCAAAGCCGTAACTAGAGGCTAAAAGGCCACGAGTCAAATCTTACCAAACAAAGTTTACATGCTGAAAATGTGCAAGGTAAAGTTTAGTATATGTACATATGTTCTTGTTTGTGGGTTGCCAACCATTACTATTTCAAGTTATTCCTTAACATAGAAACAGTTTGTTCAGTCACAACATATAGCCTCGCTATTGCACCTTTTTCATCCAAACGCTAACCCTGCTCAGCCATTTATCTAAAGCTATCATCATATATCATTCAATCAATCAGTTAACAAGTCCAGACGAAAACCAAGTGAGCTTAGTGTATCGGACCTAAGTTTCTTTTAACGCTTTACAGAGTAAGAACATTTTCTGTCAGGATAGTTTACTTTAACATTTTCTTCTCCTCTTTCTTAAAATATCATACTCATGTAGAAGTTCTCACACAATATCTCTAATATTAGAAGCATACCAAGTCATGTAGTCTCTTATCAGTTAATTGGCTAAAGAAAGTATTCTGATAAGTATAAGATAGAAGGAACTGTAAAATTACACAAAAACCAAGTGTTGAACATTCACCAAACAAATTCTGCATACTCCAAATAAGCCCAGACCAAAAAATAGCCTGAAGCCTCAAGTAAGAACACCTAGAGATTTCAATTTTCAAACAAACAACCATATGAAATGACAAAATAACCAAAAGCAAAACTCTAGAATTCTACTTAACAAACAACAAAGTCTGACTAAACAATACAACACATAGAACATAACAATGTAGTTTCATATAACAACAACCTCAAAAACAACACACATTGTGACCAATTAACAAAACAAAACCATAAAAAACTCAATTAAACGAATTCAGTAACAAATGAAGCAATAAAACAAAATATATATAAAGTGAATAAGAGAATATTTACCCTCCAACGCCTTAACCGTTCAATAGGAGCATTTTTGGTATTAGCAATATTAAACGGATCATCAGAAGTTTCATCATCTTCATTTTCATCTTTAACACGACTTACACCAGCTTCTACATCATAAGGTTGACGATGATAAGGAGAAGAACCGTTATTCATATCTTCGTATTCTTTCTTCTTCTCTGTTCGCGCAGGAGAGATGACACCGGCAACGCCAGTACCTTTTGTTAAATCTAAAGAAACATAACACTTCTTAACAAACTATTTCTCGCTAATTAATCAAACAGCAATAATAA